>JACEVL010000549.1:0-147500 GCA_020284085.1 Aporrectodea caliginosa | reverse complement strand
AGCGATGGCAGCAAATATAGAGATACGGTCAAACGTTCGTTCAGCTGTCAATCAAGGTTCTTCGGTGAAAAGGCAAATCAATGCACAATATACATCGAATGTCGCAGAAATCACAGCTACTCGCTATAGACGTAGAGCCTTCGTGCAGAGGGCAACTGAGGGCAGGTCTACGTCAAATTCATTGCCAACAAGAAAACCCCAATCAGAATTTGATTTTGTTGAATCGGACAAAAATCAAACTAAGAAATTTACAGAAAACTATGAACAACATAGAAAGAGATGCTAGCCGAAAATTGTTTCACAAACCGTGGAACAACCACTGCTCCAAAACTTTTTGTATCAAATTGTATCAAATCACAAGGAATGTTGTTTTAAATTCTGGATGTTGTAAATTGTGCATATTAGCAACCATCAACTGATAACTTAGGCACTATTACATTGGTACAATAGAAGCTCTAAGCTCTGAGCTCTAAGCTTCAGTGTCCGCGCTGTAGTCGGGAGCGCCTCTGAGTAGAAATCTTGAAGGGGCGCTATAACAAGTGCTCATACATACATTAGAAAAACAATTCTAAAGCACCTCTCAATATAAGCATTGCCTTTACAGCTCTATCTGACTGATCTAACAAGTGCAGTTCAAAAGTAATCAAGCAGTAGCATGACATTACTTCAATGAAACTCCTCCGATGTACTTCAATCCTGACAATACAAAACCAAGATAGACTACCGCATCACGAGATGCAACATCACGCACAACAGTTTCACCTCATCCTTTCAATACACTAAACAATGCCAGGTTTTATCATGACACATTATGCTCCCTTACGTCATGAGCAATGCCCGTCTATGCCATACTGTGTGTACAAAAAACCTGTACCACAGTTCTGTAACATTTGTATATCCACTCTGTACAAGCATCATCATCTGAGACCCAATTGTACAACACTCAGTCACAAGGTCAGGTTCGCTGATACAGTCAAGCGTTGACTCTGAAGAATGATATCGGCCAGTGCAGACATGCAGAGGGACATAATCTCACTGACAAACCCCCCACCACCCCCACTAGGACTGGCATTGCATGCTGCTTTCACAGCCATCCATGTTATATAAATCATCACGTCCCGACCAATAGCACAAAAATCTCTACGTGTAACACTTAAATTTAATGGCGACATCCATGGATCGCTCTCTCCCGACCTCGTTTCTGGCGGCGCTCCAGAAGTTTTTATATTAGATTACAAGACTGGCTGTTTTCAGGACTCCACCTATTGTCCCTCTGGGATTTGACCTCATCTCAGCATAATACCCTCTGCATCATGGCGATGGTGCTACTGCTACATGTATATATATGGGGAGGGGGATAGTATAAAGGATAACACTCTTGCCTGAAGTTTTCACGGACCGGTTCTGATTCCCGTAAGGCCCCTTGGGTTTAGCTCATGCCTTCATTCCCTAGGTGGCAGCAAAAGTACAATGAGCTTTGTTGATTTATGTCTTCTGTAATTTGTGTGACTTTGAGCTTCCTGTCACAAAGTGTTTTTACAGGTGATAAACTACAGAAACTACAGAAAAATCTCCACTTCTTGCCAGCACTCTACTCCATACAGATCCAATTATTATTATTATTATTACTGCTGTTGTCGTCGTCGTCGTCATCATCATCATCATCTTGAGTGGCACTGTAAACTTAAAGCAAGACATTCCACACAAAGGTATCCAATCAGAATGGGTGAAAATCCTGAGTTGGCATCCACAGATAATACCCATCCCTCTAATCTACATGTAGTAATTTTCATCAGCATAATATTATGCTCACACCTTCGCATTTCAAGTTCAGGTCACCAAAGACCATAATTATGTTTCACAAGTTCTACATAGGTATTAAATTACATCCAAAAAACTCCCAGTCATTACCAACACAGTGGCCACAATCCAACTCCTAAAAGACCGTTCATAGGAAACAGCAAATGATGGAAGTGACAATTCTGTCTTTTTGCATTCCTTCGGGCAGCACAACACAATGCAGGGTCAACTGGAAAAGATGGACAACTGGAAAAGATGGACTGCCCCACCCACCCAGTCTTCCTTCCACTCACCAGGCCCGACTTAGAACGACGTCGGCGGCGGCCACCCTGCCCCGCTCCTCCGTCGGACAGAACCTACAACCACCGCAAAATCAATTCGCCCGTCTCGTTATCGATCTCGAAAATTCTAAGCGGGTCTGCGGACATCGGAATCGGAGAAAAAAGATGTTTACCGTGCAATTGTGGCGTATACCACTGACGACGACCGACGACGCCCTGCATGTAGTGAGGGGCCAAGGCACTTGAAAATAACTACTATTCGCCCGGTATACGATTGGCAATTACGGGAGCTATTTGTTCTGCATGAAATGCCTTGGCTTCGTGCATAGGTAATGTCTGTCATCAGCCAATCATGACCCTAGAAACTCACTAAGCCCAAGAGGACACCATCGACAGCAGCAGACGCGGTTCTAACATTGATTTATGCAATATTTCCACAGCAAACAAGACAGAATGGCTGAATGATTATTATGCCCACTCAAGTGCAACCAAAGAATTTTCCATTGAGGCACGAAAAGGAAAAGGAGAAGTCTGCGCCACAGAATAACAAACAGTAAGACAAACAATAAGACAATCAGAAAATGCAATCAAGCAACAGATTCAGACAATAACTTCAAGCAATCAAATGCCAAACAACAATATCATCTACTTTGCTCTTACAACTTTCCCTTTCTTGTCTTCCAGGCACTTCGAATTCCTCTCTCAAATTCTTACCCATCCTTTAGCCTACACTACACAAACTCATAGAACAAACTCCCAAGAGCCTCTGGCAGAATGTTCATCTGTCAGCGTTCTTGGATTCTTCCATCGTCTTGCACTTTCTCCTAGAACTCCAGTCAAAACTCAAGACTGAATTCTTGAAACTGATTTTCGTTCTTTCTCATCTGGAATTTCTTCTTTCATCATTCGTCCAATATGCACAATTCCATAAACATTTTCTCCCTTTGCACCATACTCTTTTGGCTTGACCTCTCTGGATTCTAACTTGGTGCCAAACTGACTTAACACCCTGGCTCATGCAAATAGCTGAGCCTAAGGGAATAACCTGGTTTCCCTCATGCAGCCGAGAAATTTAAGTAATTACTTGTTCATTTACAATGCAATCAAATATTGAGAGCCTTCCAAATGATCTTGGAAAGATGAGTTTTTAAAGTTGAGTTTATTAGGTATGAGGACCTGGTCTTGGAAATTAGGTTAAGAACAACTTATCACTGTTCTTTGAAATGCACATTATAGAAGTCGTGAGCAATGCCAAGCACATTCACTGAGTCGATGTCGAGCTTCGGCAATTTCAGAGTTAAACGAAGGTTCTGAGTCATGAGTGACAACTTACTTGTTATTATTGAGATTATTACTTTGAGAGGAATATGCTTATCAAGCAGTCCAGTTAGAACAAGGTTGGTGTTAGTGAGTGAGGGCATATGCAGATAGGATCAAAAAGCAAAAACACCAGAGTGAACTTTAAAGAGGACAGGATGTACTCCGCAGAGAGCAAGAACTTCATCTGGTGGGCAACTCACCATCACAAGAGAACCTAAACAGGGCCATTCACGTTAGTTTGGACCTCAACATTTTTAATTACAGCCCTAGAGAGTAGATGAAGAAGGTCACTGGGCGAATCTGCCTACCACCAGCGCAAACTGCATATACATCAACATTAGAGCCAAAGTGTATAATTCTCAGTGTAAGTGAGAAACGGAAACTTTTGTGTTGGCGAATAAAGTGTGAAATCAGCAGACACTGGAAATTAGAGTAAATTCAATAATTTACTTATTAAAAATGACACATTTGTGCAAATATGCAGAAAATGTAATGACACCTGTTGGCTTTCCATGCCATCAGCTGGATAAAAAGAAAAGTGAAACAGACTATCGTAATCTCCAAACTTCTAAAGCGCCACTTGAAAGCCAAGCGCAGGGCACCAGCTTATTCACAAGTGCTGCATCTAGCCAGAGGGATTGTCCAAAAGAGTAGTTCGAAGGAGGTCCAAGTCCGCTTTCCAGAGGATCGGGAATTCAATGGGTAAAGTGAAACAAGATTATCACCTTGCTCAATTGGTGAAGTGAAACAGACTATCACTGAAACAGACTATCACTGATGAAAGGTGTAGCAATCATCGACGTATATAGCCTACGTAGATGGTGTAAGCAATCATCTGGTCCAGAGAAGAAAAGTGAAACAGATTATAATCTGATTCAATGGGCGAGATGAAACAGACTATTTCCAGGAAGAAAAGGGAAGCAGACTACCACATGGACCAGCGATGAAAGCCGGAACACACTATTCATCTTCTCTGGATGAAGAAAATCCATAAAACACTCAATAAACAGACTGATCATGAAAGCCAGTGGAATTTTACTGCCCTATTATCTGCCGGCCAGTTCGGCAATTTTATATCACGAACAGGGTCGAGCCTCGAGGTGAGATTTCTTCTGTTTAATTTGGCGGATTTGTGATATTTCTGGTCCGATCGTGTAGAAGGGAAACACACTGCGGACAGGAGGAATATCATAAAGAAACACGCCATTGCCGCACGATCCAATGACGCCGGCTTTTTTCCGACCAATGGCCGCCGAGATAGACAGCCAGCCCGAGGCAGATAACTCATCGGGCAAGCGGTCTATAAATTTGCAGACGTCGAAGGAGGAAGGGGGTGGGTCGTATGGTCGGTCGGTCGACGGTGGTCTGTATATATATATGGGGGCGCTTAAGCACGGTGTATATTCGACCCGGGCTGTCTGAAACCAGTTATTGTCTGCGCCAAGACAAGCAATACATCTAATCCGGCTAAGTCAGATGCTGCCAGATGGCGCCAGCAGCGGGGTTCTAGTGCATGGTCAATCATCATTAACTGCCACATTATGGGCCGGACGCAGACCCCCGGGTATTGAAAAATACAACAACCCACCATGAAGCACTAGACTTTCAAAATCTTAAATAAATTACCCATAAAATAGACCCAGGAGAAGGATATATCGTTATTACAGCCTACGTGGATTCGAAATCAATATCTCGGACCTCCTTTTTTGGACTACCCCTTTTGGACTACCCCTCTGACTCGACGCAGCGCTCGTGAATAAGCTGGTGCCCTGCGCTTGGCTTTCGAGTGGCGCTGTAAAAGTTTGAAGTTTACGATTACGATTACAATTAGATTATTAAGATTATGCACTTCAGGTGTGGCACAGTGGCCGATTGGTTAGAGCAGTTGGCCTGTAACGCGGAGAGTACGGGTTCAATCCTCGTCCAAGGCGGTTACTGTATGGGACCATGAGCAAGTCCTTCACGCACAATTGCTCTGCAACATAATTGCATCTGCGCCATAGTCTGCACTTCTGAGCTTTGGTCCACCTTTGGAAGGAGGGTGATATGATATCAAATGCAGCTGTAGGCTATATTGTATATTGTATTGTAATCGTAATCTCCAAACTTCTAAAGCGCCACTCGAAAGCCAAGCGCAGGGCACCAGCTTATTCACGAGCGTTGTATAAAGGTTTGTACACCTTGTGCGTTAATTCTGCCTTTACAAGTAGGCTATTATTTATTCCTATTCTTTCTATTACATAATTCGTAGCCTACCGTCAGAGCTACAACCAGTCCCCAGGCCTCTTCTTTACGTAGGCTTATTGTATTGTATAAGGCCGATCTGTCTACGATTATCTCTGCTCTTGTAGCCCGCGTTCATCAGTATGCTGATGACGTCCAACCGTACTTAACGCGCCACCTGTCTGACACACACACACACGCCTGTGTGTCTAAAATGGACAATAATTGTGATCAAAGCGCCGGTCTTGATGCCTTCAAATCGACCGAGACTGAACCCGGAGAATACGGAATTCATATTTGGCTGGGAACGAGGAAGGAGCCAGGATAGACACAGGCGTGGTAGTGGTAGCATTTCCAGGCTGAAAAGCACAAGGGGTTGTCCAGGACTTGGCGTGCTTTTGGACAAGGATCTCTCCATGGAGGAGCATGTTAGTCCCCTCTACAGCTCCTATAGTTACTAAGATATACATGGCGAAATTTAAAATTTGATTCTGCTGCATTTCTTGTCCACTCTCTCATTCCTTCACACCTGGAGTCCTGGCCTATGGTAACTCTGCCTTTGCAGGTCTGCCGAAGTTCTGTATATGACAGTCTTAGTCCAACCTTAACTGTGCTGCCTGATCATTGTTAACCTGCCAAAAGCCTAGCATTTTTTAACTGCATACAATGAAGACGCTGTGCTGTCTTCCATTTGCAGACAAGATCGAGTTAAAGATCCTCCCATGGGAAGAGGTTTGATAGTCGTTCTGGGAATGCCCAAGTCACGCCTCACTTTCTCATGAATTGATTCAGGTATTGGACTGTCCTGATGGAACTCTTCCATTAAAAATACCTACTCTTCTAAGCCCTCTCACAGCTCACGAAACATTGTAAGGCTATCTTAGGTGTACAAATTTAGATCAAATAGATAGATGGCCATTTTTAGCACTCTTGTGGGGGTACATAAAAGGCCAGATCCTCCCACCCACATCACCACCACAACAGTGTTAACAGATTTCTCATCATTTCTGAAACTTAATCAACAACTTTTAATTCATAGTATAAAGCAAACAAGAATTCTTCTGCAGCCAACAAAGAATTAAAAAAGCATCAATGTAGAACAGAGAATGAGAAGTGCCAAACACGGCACCTGCACTTCCGCATGATCTCACGCCTGCACTTTGGCACCAGAAGCAAAGGTCACAAACATCGCAAATTCCCAGAACGCGATTTCTCGTTGCACTCTTGCGTCGTCCTGCACATAATTAAATCCAGTCAACCGGGACCGAAACGGACACAAGAAAAAGCAATCGCCGTCATCTCTCTCTGTACCTTCGGTGTGATCTCTGTCTGTAACTTCAGTGTGATCTCTCTCTCTCTCTCTCTCTCTCTCTCTCTCTCTCTCTCTCTCTCCTTCTCTCTCTCTCTCTCTCTCTCTCTCTCTCTCTCTCTCTCTCTCTCTCTCTGTCTCTCTATCTCTCTCTCTCTATCTGAACCTGATGTGATCTCTGTATACCCTTGGTGTGTGATGTCTCTCTCTGTATCTTCAGTGTGATCTCTCTCTGTACCTTCGCTGTGATCTGTGTCTGTACCTTTGGTGTGTGATCTCTCTCTCTCTGTACCTTCGATGTGATCTCTCTCTCTCTCTCTCTGTACCTTTGGTGTGATCTCTGTCTGTACCCTTGGTGTGTGATCTCTCTCTCTCTCTCTCTCTCTCTCTCTCTCTCTCTCTCTCTACCTTTGGTGTGATCTCTGTCTGTAACTGTCTGTCTGTCTCTCCCTCTCTCCGTGTATGTGTCTGTATGTCTATTTGTCCTTCCATCTATATCTCTCATATCTGTCTGTTTCCCTGTATCTATCTGTATCTATCTGTCTGTCTGTCTTTCTCTATATGCCTGTTAATTGTTAATTAGTAACTTCTATTGCACCGATGTTATTTCACAAGGTATGGCAGACCAGAATCAGAGACTATAATCAGGTCAGTATCCAGTACACTAAGACAGATGGTCAGATTATGAAGGGAGGATAAGCAATACGGAAAGGCAAATCTTACACTGCGATTGATACATGGCATAAGCGACTGAGCAGATACACACCACTGCAAGCATATCATTACAACCATAACATGTTACAACATAAGCAAATCACATGCAACGCAACAACACATACCATTATACAAGAACATCATAACAGCCATAACATGTGACAACATATTATGCACAGCACAACACACAACACTTCATGTACAACAGCTCATAAAGAGGGCAATTCACAGAACAATGCACTCAGAATTCTCTAATGAAACACCAAAATTGCCATCAGTTACAGAGCAAGTGAACCGCCACTTCACAGGAAATGATGCAATTACGGCAGAGAACCAGTCGGCCACATCCGGCGAGGGAGAACGAAAGACAGACAGACGTACAGTGGTATACAAACACAGAAAGGCAGGGACAGGGAAAGAGACAGGCTTCAGGAAATACCCATAAATGCTACAAACTGATACACAGGGAATTAGGAGATGACTAACAGCAGCAGCGGCCGCTTATAAACAGATGATTATTAATGATATTCAGAGAATAAATTTGCATAAATTATGCATTCGCTTCCAAGCCAACTCTTAAACTAGGCATCTTCAGGGTTGGCAAGTTGTTGCCACTGCCGGTTATAACCGGTTATTGCCATGGCTATAACCGTCCCGGCAACAACCTCTTGGCAATAATGGCAACAACCTCTTGGCAAAAATGGCAAAAACCTTTTGGCAAAAATAGAAACTATTAACTATTGTGGTAATAAAATACGGAATCTTCACAGTTAGCTTCATTTTTTATATCTTCTGGCATGCTACTTTACAGAGTTGATTGATTTAAATATATCATGCTTTAAATCAATCAAGTTTTTCGAAATAAAAATCACTGATTTAAACAACCATATAATTTCTTCCTAATAAAAGACATTTACAAGTTTTACATATTAAGTACAGTCAATATCGAATTGTGTAATTATGAATTAGAAATTTTGCCAAACCATTGGCTTCTATACACTACTAATAAATTATTATACTACCAGGTAAGTATATAGAAAAGGCAATGACCCTGTTGACCTGAATATTACTACTGCAGTGCAAATGGCAGTTTATTTTGGAGTAGTTGAACTGTATGTCAGAATTTTTTTTATCTTAATCTCATATAGTTGCTTTTAACAACACTTATAATACGGGGTAATATAGATTTACTACATTAGTTTTAATTTCCCACAAGAAACATTTATTATAACTATGCAGTCTGTGCAGTGAAATATGATTTTCATTTGCCATGCCCTTACTTTGGAGAAAATGGGCAACAAGTGGCAATAACTGGCCGGCAACAACTGGCAATAACCGGCAATAACCGGTTATTGCCACTGTCCCGGCGACAATAGGTTGTTGCCGGCATTAACCCAACCCTGGGCATCTTAATTAAAGAACTTAATAATTTGTGTGCATTAGCATAGCGGTTGAGTGGTTGAATCGAAGGTATTTCTGCGATGGTTTCCATCACGGCGCAGAAAGAAATTTCATGTAAAGTCATTCATGCGAAATTATTATCTAACTAATAATGCTTAAAATATTAGTATTACTACTACACAGTAATAATGACAAATTAACTTCATATTACAGCAACAGTAAGAATTAATTGTATTATTAATTACTAATCCATAATAATAATAATAACCAGCAGGTTTTAATAAGATAGACTGGCTAATTTCGATCAAAGTGAGTACTACGATGTGTGTACACCAAAATGCGTTTAGCAATTGGTTTATTAAAGAATATTCTTACTTACTTACTTATTTAATTACCTGTGATCATCCATTCATACTATGAAATGAATTGTAATCATACTGCGATCAGTTTGAAATAATAAAGAAGATATTATATATATATATATATGCAGTTTATGCATGTCATAAAAAGACTCAAAAACCAATATACCCTAAGCAGCTAATTTCACATGACCTTACCGACTATGAAACCTAAAATGAGTCCATTAGGAATCCATCAGGTCATGCATTAAATAATTAAAACCTTAATTCCGACCGCTATCCGTCTATAACTGCTCTATACGTTAAACGACAAAAACGCCGAAGCCATTAAGAATCTATTGCACGCAGTCCGACACAGCGGCATTAATTCTCTCAACGGTGCATTGACCGCTTATTATGCAGCGATCAATTTAATGAAAACAAGAAAATGCTTTCAGAATGCACATCAGAAACCAGCTTTCCACAGCAAATAAACTGGTTTAGTTTCTTAAACCTATATAATCCATAACGGACACCAGGACTGGTTTGAAAACACCAAAACAGTTGACTCCATTTGCATCAAACTACATTGGACAAACAAATCAAAACTGGTTTCATGAAAATGGTTAAAATTTCTCCTCCATACGCAGTGCATGCCCGAAACCAGTTTAATTTAAATAAGAGGCACGTTTTTAAGCTTCAAGACAAAGCTGAACCTGAGCACAGAGTATGGCAACACATGGTACTCCAACACACAAATCAGCCTCATTAGAAAATCTAATTGAAGCATATCAGGTGGGCTTTGTGAAACAACATCTGGTTTAAAATTTAAGCATTACATTAGACCTTTTTATAATATGCAGAAATGAGTTGGATGCAGAAAAATCCAGGGCTTTCAAGACTACAGAAAATCAGAAATGATGGCATAAGACAATTATTAGGTATTCAAACAACTCTGCTAGACAAAGTCGTTTTAAACGACTCCAATGGTTTGGACATGTAGAGAGAATGCCAGTTGACAGAATCTCACACAATGCACTACATGCTAATTATGCAACCTCTTTTTAACCAGGTACTCGACTTGGTTACAAAGGCAAGGTTCTCATGAGCTCGCAGCACATTAAATAAAATTCATAATGTAATACATTGGAATCTTCCTATAACTTAATATTACCTTTGGGGTCTCATCAAGAACTACTTTATAACGAGGTGGGTTTGTGATAAGATTCGGTTCTAAAACCGAATTACTTAAAACTGGGATCAGAGTCAGTGCCGGAGCTATGGTACTCAAGTCCCCCCCCAAACAAGCCTTACTTGAGGCCCCAATAACTACAAAAAATACACTGCAGACGAGAAACGAGAACAACGAGAACGACCAAATGTCAAGACTCTTAAACCAAGCAGTAAAAATATTCAGAGTGACCAGTTAAATTGGGAGGACCCTTACAAACCTGAGGCACCCAAACGGGAGTGAGGGGGTTCGGAGGGCCCTAGCACCGGCTCTGATCAGGGTCTTCGCAATTCCACTTAAAAAACGAGGGGCGATTTCTGAGTAACAGAAGCCAAAAGAGGTGGAAGAAGTACTACTCAAAAATGAAAAAAAATCACCCTCTGCTGTCAATTACAGAGGGTCAAAGGTTGCACTTGATGGGGGTCCCTGATCAATCCCCCTACTGCTTCCCACAAACCGAGTGAAGGGCAGGGCCGGAAGTACTCCGGTCGAAGAGAGGCAAATCACCTGGAATCAGCCACATCAAAACTGAACTGTTGTTCAACGCTGGGGAGTGGGGAGTGGCAGGCATCACACATGGCTGACACGTGTTGTTTACGACCGTCTATATACCTGGGCCACACACCTATCATCCTCCCGTTCTATACGAGAGTAAAGGAAGCCGCCGAGGTTGTAAAAACTACCGCCCCTCTGTCCGTACCTGGGAAAGTCTTTGCAAGTACCATATTAATCTTGTGGAGGGAGAAGCACCTATTACAACTCTACAGTTCTGAACATAAACGGGTAACTCCTCGAAGATCAATAGTTGATGGACTTTTCACGCTAAACAACAGTCTCACTCAATCCAGAAGGGGGGGGTACCTGTGATCGTTGTGGACCGCTTACGTTGACTTGAATTTAACCTTTGACTCTTGGCACATGAAGCTATTTGGGAATTGCTTCTGTTTCTTGGGATTACGGACCAGATCCGTACAATGTTAAGCCAGTCCATGGTTTGACAATGGATTGGTTTAACACTTAATAGGATATAGGAGGGCTACAGACTTCCGAAGCCTGTTCTCTGAGAATCTCTTCATGGAGTTACCAGTGAATCAGGCAATCAGGTCAATTAGATTGCTGCTTAAAGACAAGAAGTAGTTGTACTTCCCAGTGTTTAACGACATCCTATGGCTGCCAGGGTGCCCTCCTCTTTATTAAGACTTCGGACTGGCACCATAGAGACAAACAGGCTCAGGTATTGGATTATGTTCTCTCAGTTGGAGGTTCCCCCGCCTCTCTCTCTCTCTCTCTCTCTCTCTCTCTCGTCTCTGATCTCTGCCTCTCTCTCTCTCTCTCTCTCTCTCTCTCTCTCTCTCCCTCCTCCTGGCACCCTCCCTCCCTCTCTCTCTCTCTCTCTCTCTCTCTCTATCTCTCTCTGTCTCTGTCTTTCTCAGTCTGTCTGACTCTGTCTGCCTCTGTCTCTGGAACTACTGGACCAGGCAGAAGGCACCGATGTTTCCAACCGAAGTCAAGTGGGCCAAGACCAAAATCAAATCCACAGTGGATGATGAAAACGATGATGATTGATGATGATGATGATGATGATGATGATGAAGATGATGATGATGATGATGATGATGATGATGATGCTCAACCGTGCAACAACTGAATTTGCATTTACAAGCAACATTATCAGGTGGTTCAACTGTATTGCAGGCTGTCTGTTCTGTTAGTAGTTAAGATTTAAGTCTTCTGTCATTTGTGTTCTTGTGAATTGTTTCAATTCCATAACATGTAAATGTACAGCGCAGTGCATTTGTCAGGCGCTCAATAAAGAAAAGATTATTATTATTATTATTATTATTATTATTAACTGTAATGATAAAGCCGCTTAGTTTCATCATTCCCTACAACATCAGTGAATCATAAATTGTCATTGTAATTGTGACAATTTCTATAGCATCATCAGTAGCAAACTACTTCTAGGACGCTAAATCCTATTAATTTTATCTACCCAAGTTATAAATTAATAGCTGAAACCATGCTCAAACTGTGCAATGCACATAATAATATAGCCTTATCTAAACTATCTAAACAAAAACTTTATGGGCTGAAGCAGCATTGCTTATAAATTTATGGCTGAAACTTGTACATAGTAGTCAATTTTGTTTTTCAACCTTCAACATCATTTCATAAGCCACAGAGCATCAATATCTTGTTAATTCTCTCAATAAAACTGCAGTTTAATTGAAAATAAATGGTGGGAAGAAAATTAGCCCTACCAGCCAGCCAACAAGGGCTCATACAACCCATATTCCCATATAAGACCTTCAAAGAGCCCATATGGGTCCCATAAAATGTTCATAAATCAGACAGTTCTGATATGATTCACCAAAATCAAAACCTTACACATATCTTCGTAATAAACCAAAAACCACTGATCTTATCGACAAACTACAGATTCCTGACACAAAACAGCCAAGACTTAACAAACGACAGAGTTCCAGCACTAAAGCGTTAAGGCCACATCTGTCACTAAACCAAAGTTGCGGCATGCAAGGGTTAAACCACGAAGCAGTACATCTGTCGGACGACGACCACCGACCAAATAAATTCACTCCTAACCTACTGTCCAAGTCTCGGACACAAAGTGAATTAGCCACAGACGGAGGAAAGGAAGACGGCGGCAGCGGTGGTCTCCGGCTGGCTTTGTGGACCAGCCCGATAATGCCAAAGAAATAACGACGGCAATTTGTTCTTCTGACGAATAGGAACCGCCCGATGGGTTGACAAGAAATTACAAGCAATCTCTGAAGCAATATTACCGAGTATGCCTCGTCGATGGCGGCGGCGGCGGCCACGGTGACCGCCCGCCCGAGAAGACGGCGAATCGGTCGGCCGCCGGGAGAGAAAGAAGGTCAAGTGAGATGGCCGCCATTGTGGTCGCACGAACGACGAGCGCAACGCAGGGTTATTGATTACGGCGTTGATGCTCTCACCATCGATCCTTCAAATGGCGCTGCATTCAATTCGCTGACCACTCAAGATGGCTGTCGCCTGGAATTTACAGCCCCCCGGGCAACTCGACCATGCTTAACAATAATTTCTCATCCAATTTCAAATGCAACTCAAGCAAAAAACCGGGGCTTCCCGCGTCGCGGAAGACTGCGCGCAATCAAGATGCCGAAAACGGGAAGGCATCAGTCAGATGTGGGAGATTGAATCGTTTGGTTATGGGTTCGAAACCTGGCCACAGTTTAAATTTCGTTTAAAGTTTCTTCACAGTATTGCTCTGTACATTTATTAACCCATATGTGAGAAGAAGAGCAGTCCCTTACGACAGCAACAAAAGACATGAAGTGTTTACGACTTCATTTTCTTTGCCTCGGCATATGCAGGCAGATGGCCAGTCCTCTCACTCACTGCCCGATCCATCCTCAAACGAACAGTGTACAGTCAGCGTACTCATTTCATACCAGAACTCGATAGAGAATGCAAGAAAAGCATAAATCTCAAACTCTTTTGCACTGATGGGAATTTGAACCCCCTATCTCCGAGTTGAGAATCCAGCACACTAACCACTACGTATCCTCAACTAGTATATAAACCAGATTTTAAAACCTTAATCACATGCATTCCTTCATCATCGCACCACGACTTTGTATTAACCCTTTAACGACAAGAGCGTACTAAAACTGACTGGGAAACCAGTGCAGCTCGTCGTTGAAGTGTTAATAACATTCGAACTGGTAAGAGGTTATCGACCACGATTAAGAGCAAATACGGAAATGGCTGTTTTTCTTACCTCGATGGCGTTGTGTAACTTTGTCAAACATGAGCATTGCATCCTCAATCTGAAACGCACAGACAGCACCATGTCAACAGATCTTGTTTTCAAAACAGATCGCTCGCAATCTGGCCTAAATTCAAGAGACGTTTGTCTCTATGGCTGCTTCGTGCTTTTCGTAATCTATACTGCAGGTCAGTGAGTACAGAGTCAATGAGCAAATTGAGGCGTTGAGCGCCGAAGTGGCCTAACCTTATTACATTGATGAACTGCATGTGTTAGGCCATGATTGTGGTGCTCGACATCTCAATAATAAGCAGAATGCCCAGGTTTGTGCCTCCCCTTACACCAGGGGTGGCCAACCTTTTTTGGCTAACGGGCCACTATCATTGTTGGTAAGCACGCTGCGGACCGCAAAATGTTTGTCCTCACAGCCTCGAAAGAAATACAAATGTTTATTTCATATTTTACAAGAAGTATAAAAACAGGTACAACTACATTAGGTCACTAGAACTTACAACACTAAATCTTTTAGTGTTTTAGACATTATTTTTGCAGTATTGTAGTAGTAGGACAAGTAAGTTGGTGCAAAATGAGACAAAAAATTATTTAGAAAGGGGCCGTGCGGGCCGCCAATCAGCAGCCCGCGGGCCGCATTTGGCCCGCGGGCTGGCCATCCCCCTTACACTGTGAGAGGCGCTTTATAAATTTATAAATACAATACAATATGGTCTTCAAGCATATCTCTACAACACATTCATTCATTCACTCATTCATTCATTCATTCAGAACACTTATATATACCGCCGCTCCAAGATATCTACTCAGAGGTGCTCCCAATCCAAACCCCCATTAAAGAGAACAGTTTTCAAATGCTTGTAAAAGGTGTATGCAGCATCTCTGGTTAACAGAGCATGAAGAACTGATGGCAGTGGATAGATGATCAACTGAAAAAACCCTACATTGCATCTGGATTTGCAAGCATTAGGAACAGCAAGTTCACCTCGAGATGCAGAAATACAATTTCCGTTGACAGTCAAACCTGACATGGGGCAGCATAGCCACCCCCACTTAAGTAGCCAGGGCATTCCCCAACTGGCCCCATCCATACTCTCTGGAGAGTACCCAAGTGGGTACTCTCTGGAGCGTATCCAAGCCTGGATAGAGTAGGAGGGCACTACTAATCATCTATGCTATGATAAAGTGTGGGGAGGGGTTTAGGATAATGGTAACACTCAGGCATGAAGAGCAGAAGATCAGCACAGACGCCGGATTGCTTCCCACTACCCTCCCAAAGGTCAACTCAGCCTTTCATTTGCCAGATGATGCTGGTAAAATGAGCAGTAAGACTTGATGGACGCCTTTCATGGCTGCCAAACAGTTAAATTCGACTCCTGTAATAACTTGTGATCATCCGTTCATACTATGAATTGTAATCATACTGCATTCATGTCAGTTTGAAAATAATAAATGAAGATTATTATTAATATTACCAGCAACAAATAATCAACCAACCAACTGGTCTGGCCAAAACTAGACCAAAATCTTTAAATTCAATATGCTGAGAAATAGGCAGCCAATGAAGTTAGTCATGCATTAATGCTTAACACAACTGCTTAGCACGGTTGACTGGTGCTTTCTCATTAGTCAGCACCATTGCATAAAATTTATGTCTTTAAAAACCTAAACTAAAAGGACTTGACAAAGAAATCCAACATGCCACATAAATATCGTATAAATACTATTATGACGTGGCTAATGTTCAAGGATAAGATTTATCCTTAGAACAAAACAGCAAGAACTGTACAACTCGCAGCAACATAAAACATTGTTTAGCCCACAGGAAACAAAAATAACTGAAAGCAGAGATGATGTCAGAGATCCCACAAGAGCTACAAAGAACGATGAAGTCTCAAAAGTTGGCAGGGGAGTCTGAAGAAAATTAGATAACGATAAACATCAAAAGCTACGCTGAATGCAAATCAGCGGGGAATAAAAATCTGACGTCGTGCAAAAAGCAGTATTAATGGAGGCAAAAATTCTACAAGGCCCAGCAATGGAAGAAACAAAATGCTGCAAGGAAAGTAGACGATAAATAGCTACAGGATAAGATGGTATTTTATGACAGAAAAAACTGCAGAGGTCTTGAAAAGACTTAAGAG
Source organism: Aporrectodea caliginosa (assembly GCA_020284085.1). Lineage (NCBI taxonomy): Eukaryota > Metazoa > Annelida > Clitellata > Crassiclitellata > Lumbricidae > Aporrectodea > Aporrectodea caliginosa. The sequence continues at coordinate 130,955 of JACEVL010000549.1, read as the reverse complement.
AAAATGTTCGTTTAAAATCACGATAACAAGCGCAGCACTGTGTGAGTCAGAAACTTTTCAATGAGAAACAATTCCTTAACAGTAACATGAAATGAAGGATGTGTGAAACTCTTACAATAATAATAATAATAATAGGCTAATAATAACAATAATTCATTCATTCATTCATTACGAAGATTTGTATAGCGCCCCTTCAAGGTTACTATTCAGGAGCGCTCCCGACCCCAGCATGGCTGAAAAGGACAGTTTTGAGGCAAGAATAGAAAGATTCATAGTGGATTCTGGGATGCAAGCGCATCAATGTTTTAAACAATGTTTTATGTCGCATAATAATAATAATTTTTGTTTATTAATTCAAACTGACAAGTATGCAGTAAGTTTACATGATATAGTAGTAAGAGAATGATAACAAGTTTAACAGGAGTCGAATTTAACTACACTGTGTCCGGGAAAAAAGGGACCCTTGTGGTATCATGAAAATAAACTAGTAAATATTTTCATATGGTCTTCATATGTCCTGTATGTATAAGTTATCCCAAGGACAGAAAGGAAAAAATTAATGAAAAGCAAAGGGAGAAACAAAGAATGAGGACGGAAGGTCAATCCACCTATTGTTCAGGTGGAACAATTGTACCTGTATAACCACTTTCAGAGAGAACAAACACAGGTGACATACAATGCCCCAAACAATACCATTCTCTGACACTAGATAGCTTAACTATAGATCAGGACAAAGCATCCAACGTCAGTGCAAGGAAACAGTCTGTTAATGACCTGTTAACGGTCTACAGCGGTCTACAGGGCTTTTAGGTCTATCGTCCTTAAAACCCTCTACAGGGCTTTTAGGCCGATCGTCCTTAAAACCCTCTACAGGGCTTTTAGGCCTATCGTCCTAAGTGAGGCTTAAGCATTCTGCACCCAGCCATTGTATGTCACAAGAGATTAGGTTAGAGAAGCCTCTGTGTCAGTTAATGACAAAATCATTACAAAATACAGAGACAATTCATCAATAGTAAAAACAATATAAAAAAACAATGATTTGCTATCACAGTGATCAACATGCCACCAGAGCTCAGGGTACGCACCCTAAAATAGAATACGTTAAAATACGTTACGTACCTTTCAAAAAAGCGGAATACAGCGTATGGTACGTATCATACACGAAAATTTTATTTATGGTTTGTTTGCTGAAATTAAATTGAACATTCTTATAATGAGCAATGACGTGGTTAACGTATTTTTTACGTATTGTTTACGTACCTGTAAAATAGGGTACGTTAAAAATACAGACGTACCTTTCAAAAAAACAATAGAATACGTATGGTACGTATCCTCGAGCTTTACATGCCACAGTAGTTTTAAATAATAATAATAATAATGACAATTTACATGGTGCTGCAATGTGGCCATACTGCTATGAGGCCCCACAAACAACTATAGATGGCAAAGTTATGTATTATATGTGGCCAGGTGTTATGGTACCAATGTTATTTCTACTCTCAACTCCACTGCTATTTCAGTCCAATGTGTAGTTGTCATTTGAATTCAGCATAGTTTCTAAATATCTATGACCAATGCAGCTAAACTCTCATTCGCAGGACACACCTGAGCAGAAGTTTCTTACAGGTGCTCTGAATAAATTAAGGAAAGAATGAATTAAATAAATATATAATGTTTGAATAAAAGAATGAGTGAATGAATAAAATATTAAAAGGATGAATGAAAGAAACTATATATATATAATATTCTTTATTGAAACAATCCGGTTGACAAACGCAACCAGTTACAGTGTACAGTTATGCAGTTGAAACAATTCACAAGAACACAAATGATAGAAGACATAAATCTTAACTACTAACAGAACAGACAGCCTGCAATACACTTCGCTAATAGCAGCCTACAAAGCATATCCGCCCTACGGGGCTCGAACTCGGTACCTCTCGCTCTCTTTGCCAGTGTGTTATCCAATGTGCTATCGGGCCCCTAGAATGAATGAATGAATGAATGAATGAATGAGTCAGTAAAAGAGAGAATTACGGAAAATGGGTAACGTAATCTACATGAACCACTTCAGTAAAAAAACTGATTTCTTTGGGTAAAAAGATCTTTTAGTTGAACAGGACAACAAACATACAACAACAGGACAACCATTTCTCAGCTGTTGCATGAATTGACAACAAACTGCCACTCACAGAATAAGTAAATGCATACGTGTGCAGCCAACTGTTTTACAATACAATACAATACAATACAATGCTTCTTTATTGAAACGCAAAAGCTGACACGGACACAACTTCTAACAATAACATGGTTTGGGGCTTCTGAAGGAGCACCATAAACATCTGCCTAAGTGGACAAGTATTTCCGGTCTGGTGTAGGCATCAAAGATATCTTGTCATGCGGTAGTCTTCAAGTCTGTTATCGAACGTTCTTTTTTATAATTATGGGCTGCATTTAGAAATGTATACAAAGCATAGCCTTTTGCCGATTCTGTATATCACGTGCAATGCATATGATTTAAAAGAGTCGGAAGCAATGGTGAAAGACGGAAACTTTGGCAAACTGCCTGCGTTCCACTTCCGATGCATTTACGTCACAATCTGCCCACATGCAGAGCAGGAAAATCACATTCAGCAAATCAGTTGCATCATAGCAAAGAAAGCAGATAATGAGCATACCCAGCACCATTGCAAGGCACTTTAAAGGTGCTATATTAAATGTCAAAGTACCAAACTAATTACTTGCAACAAAAGAGAGAAAATAACCTACACAGATGGCTAAAGATACAGTAGTGCCTTTCTAATGCAAGCATTATACCCACAGTGTTCAACACACACTGGACATCAATCGAAGATTGGACCTCCTCGGACTACTTTTTTGGACAACCCCTCTCACTAGACACAGCACTCCTGAATAAGCTGGTGCCCTGCACTTGGCTTTCGAGTGGCGCTTTAGAAGTTTGGAGATTGTGATTACGATTACAAAGATCATCCAAAACGAAGTCAGGCTAAGGAATAAAGGAATAAAATGAATCCAACTGGAAAACCTAGAAAAGGGGCAAGCGGGTTAAGTTTACCCAAACATTGACTTCAATATAATCGACACCAAATTTATGCTCTTAAAATCGGCAGCTTACAGAAAACAACCAGCGGAAGCACCTCAACAAAGGAGAGCTCAAAAAGGGGTTCGAATAGACTGCAAAAACTTGCCCCATCAGCTCGTGATTTTCGGGCTTTTCCCACGCCTCTCATTATGTCTTGTTTACCAAAGGTGGAGCCCGTGTGCTACGGAACTGAACAGATGTGGATGGGTAAACATTGATGCGGCTCAAATGTCAGCGATGATGGTGTGCAGAGATCGTCTGCTCCTCCTGCTCTGCTCCTCACAGCAGCTCCTCTCTTCATGTCACGGCGCTCACCGTCCGTGCAAAACGCACGCAACTCGTATTGTTTTACGCCAGAAACATGCAACAACTACAACTGCGCAAACAGCAGCACTTCTGAACGGCTCTCTGCTCACAGCGCTTCAACAACATCGGAACACATGATTATTACGCTGAATTAGAATACAAATATTTAAAATAGAGGATTATGTTACCTGCCCATAGCAAATAAATATTTATTGCTGTTATTATCATCAGAATTTCGACTCGAGCATAGAGATTATTAAGTAGGCAATACAGAATCAGGTATAAGCATATTATGTCGGGAAAATCATGTTTGTTGTAGGCTTCTGTGCAGTTGAAAAGGTGCCTCTGAAGGCATAGTGCTGTAGCACAGAGAGGTGCATGGATAACTGTTCAGTGTACTGTAGAACTGGAAAGAGATGGAAAGACAATGGAAAAGAAACCGAGTTTCGTATACATCCATTGGCATTCAAATGTTCAGTGGTGTGGCACTCGACAGTATCATTATAAACTATTTCGATGTTGCGGGGCATTTGACTGACATTCGTAAGGGAACTGCACCCATCTTTATAAATGTTGCACCAATCACTGTGTCATCATTTACCGAATTTGCTCAATAATCCTCATATGTTCAAATAAATTCTGTGTTCAAGTCTATTTCGTTGCATTGCATCCACAAATATCTCATCAGGTGAGATGTGAGCGGGAACAGCCCATGTTTTGTGAATACCCAATATCTGCACACTTGTTAATCCCAAGCACTGGTTTTCAACTCAATGGGAAACACAAAATTAGCTGCTGTCGGATTAACTTTTGAATCCCGATATTCCCGATATTGGCATTCAAATGTTCAGTGGTGTGGCACTCGACAGTATCATTATAAACGAGTGCTGTTGCTAACATTCCATGTAAAACTATTCATTCGTTACTGAACCTGTTCACTTGCACACAGAAGTGCATTGGAAAACTGTGCGCAGACTGCGATTCCCATATGCTGTCCTTGTCCTTACACTGATTTTGTTCCTGAGGTGGAATCATGCTTCCTGGATCCTACTCCACTCAGCTGGATCCTACTACACTCAACTGGATCCTACTACACTCAACTGGATCCTACTCCACTCAGCTGGATCCTACTCCACTCAGCTGGATCCTACTACACTCAACTGGATCCTACTACACTCAACTGGATCCTACTCCATCCAGCTGGATTCTACTCCATTCACACGCTGTGACATATCACACAGCACAAATCAATCTTCATTCCTTCATAATCTGTTTTAGTATCTACAAAAGAATCGACGATTGCGGTGGTTAACATGGGCGACACAATACATCCGGTCCAACACCTGCATGTTATCATACCTCTGAGAGTTTCCTCATCGGTGATAGATTGATGTTCAGATGCAAACAAATACATCAGCATATTTGCTGGATACTTAAAGGCACCACAATGAGTGTCCACATAACAAAGTAAGCAACTAACTAACGTAGAAACTATTTTTCCACGCTATTCTAATCACATTCTAACTGTCACGATAAAAATTCCCTTCGACAATTGCATTGTCTCCATACTATCCTAAAGGATTTTGCAGAATGTTGGTTTGTTTAGAGAGTTAACAGCCTTAGAGAAATCCACATATTTATTCTGACTGGAACTGTCAGTGATTTATACATGCATCTGGTCAGAACTTGCCCAGCCATTTCTAAATCTAGTAAGTTCTATTCTCAGAGCAGCATCAAATGCCAATTTCATTCACTTCACAAATAATAATAATAATATTTGTTTATTAATTCAAACCAGTGTTATATTCGTTAACGGAAACGATAAGTCGAACTGAAAATAATCCATTCCGTTAACGATAAGTATAACGATAACTGAAAATATTCTAAGAACGAAAACTGAACGGAAACGGAAATAAATGATGCCGAACTGAATAAAAACTGTAACGATAATTAAAATCCGAACGGAAATTATACACATTATGACTAAAAATAGAAATGAAGTAATTTACTTACTGACTTAAATTAGCGGTGAACCAGTCGTTCGTTGGACTATGTTATAGAAATGAAGTAATTTACTTACTGAATACTGACTTAAATTAGCGGTGAACCAGTGAGTAGTTAGTATCCTGTACTAGTGTACTAGTGTAACTACGTTGATAGACCTTCAACTTCAAGTAACTACGTTGATTGAACTCGAAGTAAGATTATTTAAGAACTGTAACTGTAACTTGAACTAAAATTGTTTGAGAACTGTAACTTGAACTGAAATTATTTAAGAACTCGAAGTTGAAGTTGAACTGAAATTATTTGAGAACTGAAACTGAACTGAAACTGAAATTACTCCCAGCCGAACTGAACTGAAACTGAAATAGAAATTATTTTGTGAAGTAAAATAACACTGATTCAAACTGACAAGTATGCAGTAAGATTACATGACATAGTAGTAACAGATGATAACAAGTTAAAAAGGAGTCAAGTTTAACTGTCCTACTGCTCATTTTAAAGTCGCCCCCTATCGAGCGGAAGGCTGAGTCAACCTTATGGGGCTGGTGGGTATCGAAACCACGTCCTTCTGATCTTTGTACCAGCCTGTTACCATTCAACCATCTGCCCACCCCACGAGTGTGACTGCCAACAACTGAGGAGGATATGAAAGCAACCATTGTTTAGAACTTCCTAATTGAAAGCAACCATTGTTTAGACCTTCCTAATTGAAAGCAACCATTGTTTAGACCTTCCTAATTGAAAGCAACCATTGTTTAGACCTTCCTAATTGAAAGCAACTACTATACTACTATTGGTTCTCAGAAAAGGAACAACTACTGATTTCAGAAGAGAAACCATTATTGGATCCAGCAAAAGTAACTACTATTGATTTTAGGAAGAGGAATTACTACTTTAAGAACAGGAACTACTATTGATTTGATTTTAGGATAGTAGGATAGAATTGTAGGAACTACTACTGACTATACAAAAAGGAACTACTTACAATTGATATTAGGAAGAACTACTACTGATTTTAGGAAAATGGACTATTATTGACTTTAAAAATAGGAACTATATGTTATTTTATGACACCCTAAGGTCTGTCCTCTTCTGCCAGGGTTGGGTCGGAAGCACCTCTGAGTAGAAATCTTTAAGGGGGTGCTTTAAAAAATTTCTGAATGAATGAATGAATATTTATGCAACAGGAACTGGATATTTAACTACTATAGCTTGAACAAACAAGAACTACTATCACTTCCTTGAACTTCTTTCAACTTATTGGGAACAGCGTGTGTTAAAAATACTGAACAGTTCCAAACAATCCTATATGAGCAAATGTTCCACAACTCCTTAACACCAAGCGGCAATTTAAACAATGCATTGCTTTCTAACTCTTTTTAACCAATTTATCCATTATACTTTATAAGCAGATCAGTCACTATTGCTGAAGCTAAAGTCATGGTTTGTTGACATCCTCAACATACATCTCTGTCTTTCTTTGCCTATTTTAAGCAAATTCTTGAAACCATTCCATTCAATCGCGGTTCGTCTTGTCACGTTGGCAGCACCGATGAGACGCTTCTCTCTAGTGGCACTATATAAATTTGCAATTACAGATTACATCAATCAGATGAACTTGATATTCAAGCTGGCCATTGTGGGAACCTTTTTTCCGAGGTTATTTATGATTCCGTCCAATGCTTTAGAAAGTTTAAGGCAATTTCCTAAGGTCCCCTCGTCTCAAAAAAAATCCTGATAACAGATCCAGCCGGTATTGTATGCTTCTGAACTTTTTCACTTCCTTATCCTTTGACATCTATTGTCTGAGATTTCTACAAGAACCTTACCATTTCCTGATATTGATTGGTCTACGTGACAATCCAAATCTTTTGTTTTCAGATCATTGCATGCACCTGTCTCGTTCAATGTTCATTGGTCACTTTTACTGTCCATCAAATATCTTATTACATCAGTCTCTGATATACAGCATCTTTACTATTTATCCAGTTATTGCTTCCACCTGCATCAAAATTTCTGTACTCCGATTATCGGTTTTCATTATTGACAAAGCGATAATCGAATTTCGTTTTTTTAATCATTTCCACAGCCAATGAAGTAATAGTAGAAATCCCACAGCGACGTATTATTGCCTCTTATATAAAACAGAGTCTTCCACAGCCAATGAGGTAATAGCAGAATCCCCACAGCGACGTATTATTGCCTCTTATATATAAAACCGAGTCTTCCACAGCCAACGAGGTAATAGTAGAATCCAGAACGTGTGCATACGTTACGGTACGTAGTCATTATCGGTTTCTAAACTTGCATTATATGATAATATATTAAATTTTCTATGAAGGCCAATAAAAAACGATAATCGGTTTAAAATCGGATTTCTAAAACCGATAATCAGTTTGCCAAAAAACCGATATTAACAACCCTACTTTTAAGTCAGTACTATCTACAGAACCCTACTGTCAACTAGTATCCAGAATGTAACAGCTTCTCGTTAGGCCAATCCTCTGAAGTTTTACGTTTAGACTTTGTAGAAAGAAGTCAACTTGCATTGAAAAGACACAAATGGCATGCAGCACTATACAAATTGGAGACAACAATTCTAAAAAACATCAAAGTTAAAACCACAAAGGATTCCAACTCACGCCCAGAGACACTTTCATTAACAAAATTCAGTTGGACAGAGCAATAAGGAAACAAGGGAGAACAAAAACTGGTGGAGGAAGACAAGGAACGAGGAGAAGACAAACTGGCAGCTACTCAGTCCTCAGAACAGCAGAGGAGGTTAGAGCACAGACAACAATGAGAATCATACTGCTGAACTTGATGAAGGACAAAGGAACCTGACTTGGTTACAGGGTGGTGTCATACCATAGTAGATTTGTGTGATACCATAGTAGATTTGTGTGATACCATAGCAGATTGGTGTGATACCATAGTAGATTGAAGTGATACCATAGTAGATTGAAGTGATACCATAGTAGATTTGTGTGATACCATAGCAGATTGGTGTCATACCATAGTAGATTGAAGTGATACCATAGTAGATTGAAGTGATACCATAGTAGATTGAAGTGATACCATAGTAGATTGAAGTGATACCATAGTATATTGGTGTGATACCATAGTAGATTTGTGTGATACCATAGTAGATTGGTGTGATACTATAGTAGATTGAAGTGATACCATAGTATCAGGGCCATTCGCAGATCTGTCTCCTCATCCACATTGACTTCAATAGTCCATGCAATTGTTTGTTCCAGAATTGACTATTGCAACTCTGTTATAGGCCTTTCCAAGGTCCGCCTGTCCCCTATCCAGTCAGTTCTAAATGCTACTGCCAGATTGATTGCTCGCCTTCCTAAATTCTCCCATATCTCCTCGTTTATGATCAATCATTTGCACTGGCTTCCTCTCACAGCCTGAATTCAGTTCAAAGTTCTTGTCCTAGTCCTTAAGTCAATATTGGGCATTGCTCCTAAATATCTAAGAGATCACATTGGCTCCCCTCTCTCTTCAGTTTCTCATTGACCTCTCCGCTCCTTGGTCAGGCATACTCTTTGTTCCACGAGTTAGGACCACTATGGCCCAAACTAGATCTTTTGCCACTATTGGGTCCTCCTTATGGAATGCCCTTCCTTCCTCTCTACGTGTTACTATTCTTTCTGGGTCTCTTCCTACAGCCTTCTCCCTGCTCAAAACCTTCTTTTTCTCTAGGGGTTCTCGCACTGGGAGCACTACTGAATGGCCACTGCTGTGAGCGGCGCTATATAAATTAACAAATTGATACAATACAATACAATATTGGTGTGATACAATACCAAATTGGTGTGATGCCACAGCAGATTGCTGTGATACTAGAGCAGATTGCTGTGTTACCATAGTAGATTGGCGTATAACATGGGGGACTGTGTGGTGCTTGGCTCCCATGAGACAGCTTCTGTCTAAAGACCTTAGGCCAGTTGTTCATGCACCACTGCCTCTATGATCAAACAGCAGAATTAGTCCTGGCTTTGGCTGGGGTTAAAGGTCATCATGCATCTGCAGGAATGTTGAATGCTGGGAAAATGTGTGCTTTTAGCAGCAGGGGATCTCGAGGGCTGATCAATCACTAGGTGGCCGTGGTACACTGGTAGTGCACTGGCTCCAGCGTTAACCTGTATGTCTACCACCGTTGTAAATTAGGTACTTACTTACTTAGTACTTAGTCCTTCCCGTAGGTCTACATAACAGGCAATACAGCTGCTCCATTCATCTCTAACAGTAGTGTCAAAAATAATCAATAAATAATAACAATAAAGAATATTTAATAAGTTTCCTTTGTCCATGGCATATGATCTTTAGGTAAAATTAAACAATAACAATACCCCAAAACAACGAGCAAAAATCATCTCGCTTCTATCCACGCTTCACTCCGCCAAAAAATGATAACCATAATTACAGCTGGAACAGTTATAATTATAAATAGTAATATCAAGTACTATTATTATTACAGAGAATTTATATAGCGCCACTTCAAGGATGCCTACTCAGAAGCGCTCCCAATACTGGGAACTGCAGCGAGTCTGAATTTGCCAGAGGTCACCTTGACCTAAGTTTTCATTCCTAAGGCATCCATTTCTAATAGCAGTAGTAGCAGCAGCAATAGTAGATGTTGCTGCAGCAATGGTAATATTAGTAGCACTACTAATAGTGGCACAGTAGTAGTAATAAAAATAGCACGAATACCATTTATGCATAAACGGCATTCACAGATTTCACAGGTCCGTTAATGTCTTTTATAGCTTCATCCAGGCAGCCACAGATACCCATGCATGTATATATTGTATATACATATATATATATATACATATAAATATATATATAATTATATATATATATATATTGTATATATAGACGTGCATGCAACTATATAGTTATCAGTGGATCTGTTATATGAGTCTCTATTGATCGGGACGTGATTGGGACGTGAGAGCTGCAGCATGAAACGCACCCTGCCCATTGTAACTGTGCAATTTAATACATAACAGATATCCACTCCACTTTTGAAAGCATACCAATGCATGTGTATTTGAGCGTGTGAGGGTTTTCAAGCGTGTGCATGGTGTGAGTGTTTAAGTGTGTGCATGATGTGTGTTTTAAGTGTGTGCATGGTGTGTGTGTGTGTGTGTGTGTGTGTGTGTGTGGTGTGTGTGCAAGGTGTGTGTGTGTAAGGTGTGTGTGTGTGTGTGTGCAAGGTGTGTGTGTGTGTTTAAGTGTGTGAATGTGTGTGTGTGTTTTCAAATGTGTGTGTGTGTGTGTTTTCAAGTGTGTGCATGGTGTGTTTGTTTTAACAGTGTGTGTGGTGTCATTGGTGTGTGTGTGTCTTAAGTGTGTGCATGGTGTATGTATGCTTTCAAGTGTGTGCGTGGTGTGTGTGTTTTAAGTGCGTACATGGTGTGTGTGTTGTGTTCAAGTGTGTTCTTGGTGTGTGTGTGTGTGTTTCAAGTGTGTGCTTGGACCTGCTTGGTGTATGTGTGTGTAGGTTTAAGCGAGTGTGTATGTGCTTTCAAGTGTGTTCATCGCATGTGTGTGTATGTGTATTTGTATCTGAGCACGTATGCCCGAATCAGACGTTCGGCTCTCGACGACCCGCTTCGTGAGAAACGATCGAATGAATGCGAAAAGCTGCGCAGAAGAAACGACCCGAATTCATGAGACTGCAAACAACCCGAGCAGAACGACAACCGGGGCATTCATTAAACGAACCAATTCATTCACCAATGAAAGACTTCTTTCCAATGAAAGAACAACGGTTGCCGCATCAGTCGACAGAAGCTGAAAGCCGACTTAAACCACAAGGAACGCTACTTCAATCTCCCTCGTTCCCGTCAATAACGCTCGTGGTTCAATCCGACATCACGAAGCAAAAGAGAGCGAAGCGCGTCATGAAGGAATCCGTGGTCACGCAGTGCAGTGCGGTGTAACCGTGTCACCTTTGCTGTGGAAAATGAATGCTAAGTACTGTGCATTGAAATGGAGCCTTTGTTGTGTAATATGAATGCGAAATAACTTGCATTAAATGGAGTTTTGTAACATTACTCGAATGTTAAGAAATTTGCAATCAAATAAAGCTTAGTAACATAATATGAATGATGTTAAGTAACTTCCACTGAAATGCAGCTATTTAACACAATATCAATGTTAAATAACCCACTGAAATTGAGCCTTGTAACATAACATGAATGTAATGTAACTTCTATTGAAATGGAGCTTGGTAAACAATATGAAAGCCAAATAATTTTAATTGAAATAGAGCCGTATAACATAACATTAATTAATTAATAAAAATTAAGTTATTTCCATCGAAGCAATGTAACATAATATGAATGAATGCTAAGAAACTTGCACTCAAATGGAGCTCTTTAACATTACATGAATATTAAGCAGTAAATTTAATTGAAGTGAAACTTTGTAATGTAATATAAATGTTAAGGTATGTTACCGTTATGAATAAGCTGAGTGCTCATGAATAAGCTGGGGCCCTGCACTTAGCTTTAGAGTAGCACTTAGAAAATTTTGGAGTTTACAATTACGATAAAACACTGCAAGAACATAGCACAGAACACCAGCGTAATGTAGGATTAATTATCAATCAATCAATCAAATATGTTCTGCACTGTACTTTAACACAGGTCTACGTAGAAAGCAGGAGAAGAGAAGCAGCCATTAAAGCTTAACACCAGAGGCAGCCATTTCACACAGAATTAGCGACTTCATTTTCTTAGCCTCAGCCGCCCTCAGCAAATGACAGCAATTGGTCAGTCTTCTACTGTGCTGCCTGATCATCCCACAGTATATGGTCAGTGTTCATCCTAAAGGTAAGTACAATGGGGTGTGCTAGAAATCTTAAACTATCCTTCTGTCTTGGTTGGGATTTGAACTAACAACCTCTGTGTTGACAGTCAAGTAAGCTAAGCACCACAGGAGCTCTGTATACCTGGATGTAGTCCAACCGCCTCTGGGAGACACTGTTCATCTGGCTTGGCAGCTATGGGGAGTAGGTCTAAAATCAATCTGCCTCATTTGTAGTCATTTCTTTTGATTTCCTTCTCCACCGCTGTGCGTTGTTTTGGTGTGACCTTGGACCAGGAATTGACCTTTTCAGAGCATGTGGGAAGTGTAGGCTATGTCGAATGTCCTTCTATCACCAGATAGGCATCATACGCCGTTTCCTTACAACTCAAGCTGCCACGACCATCATGCATGCATTCATATGCTCAAGGGTTGATTATGGCAACGCTGTGTATGCAGGGCTCACTCTCGTCGCATTTACCAAGTGCAGTCTATCTTAAATAGTGCAGCTCGTCTAATTGGGGTCTAACTAGGTTTGGGCACATATCCAGCTTCAAGCGGTAGGAATTGCACTGGCTGTCCAAGCACAAGTGCATTGAGTATAAGAAGATCTATAGTGCTTATGCGTAACTGCCTTGTTGTGTGTCGCGTTCTCATCCATTCCTGGCCATAGATTTCATCGCTCTGCTGTGCAGGGTGACCTGGTTGTTCTCCAACCAGAACATCCAAGGTAAAGCACAGAAGCTCCGCTGTGGAATAGGTTACCTATAGCATCCTACGACATGAACTCTTTTGGTCTTTCTTAACCTCTATTCTGTAAGCGCTTGAAAACCATTCTATTCAATCCTGTTTTTCCGTCGCTAGGTCGAGACCATCTCTGGTGAGTTTCTTGTGACGAGGCGCTATATAAATCTCTGAATACATTACATTACAAACTTGGTCCAGAGACCCTGAACATATATGCCATCTTCGGCTGCAATGTCAACGGGAATCATTGGTTGGTTCCTCGTGTGTGCGTGGGCCCGCCACTGGTGACTCCTTCAGCTTACTGTGCATTGTTTTGCTAACTGATGCAATAAATTCGTTCGCAATGACATTTAACATCATACAGGATAGAGCAGAGAGCGCCTATGAGTAGATATCTTGAAAGGGTGCTATATGAATGTTCTTGAAAGGGCATTTACATCATACAGGATAGAGCAGAGAACGCCTATGAGTAGATATCTTGAAAGGGCGCTATATGAATGTTCAATTACATCATAAATCCTGCAATAAAACTGGCAGAGATTCATTTCTAAGAAGAAGATTCTGTGTAAACAATAAAGATTGATAGATTACTCAAAACAGGATATTTGAAAGAAGTCTGCAGCCTGAGCAACGAAGACAAAAATTATTAAGTACATCTGAAATAGGCAATTAAGAATGCTTCATTCTGCCAATTTAGTTCCAAAATAAAACTTGTTGTCTAAGTGAACATCGGACTTAATTGGTTCTGTCTAATTAACTGAAGGACAGAAACGAGAACTCCAAACAAGTCAGCCAAGAAAACAGGAGAAGAAACATTGGTCAGTTAATGACTGCATTAAGATTACTAGGCTTTGAAGTCTTGAAGAGTCCATCATAGACAGAGACAGACAGACAGACGGACGGACGGATGGAGGCACGGACAGACAGAGATATAGACAGATAGACAGACAAACACACAGACAGACATATAGACAGACAGACAGACAGACAGACAGACGGACGGATGGAGACACGGACAGACAGACAGATAGACAGACAGACAGACAAACACACAGACAGACAAACATATAGACAGACAGACAGACAGACACAGACACATAGACAAACAGACAGACAATCATACAGACAGACAGAGACATAGCCCTACACAGAGAGACGACAGAGGAGGAAGGAAGACTTAATCTAGATTAATTCAGGACAGATTATTTGTCCTTGCAAGAAGCTTCTAAGCTGGCACGACATCTCTGGCCTCCACCACCTCTGCTGAGGTCTCCTCTTAGGCCTAGCCTCCTAGGAAGAGTCCGAGGTCCCTCCTAGGCCAAAGTCCCCTCCTAGGCCAAAGTCCCCTCCTAGCCCGAGGTCCCCTACTAGGCGGAAGTCCCCTCCTAGACCAGGCAGAGGATCCGTCGGCAGCAGTTAATAGAATCCTAATCCAGCGGGAGAAACGACACACCCCCCTCCCCCTGTCGAAATTGGAAGAATGGCGAGACAACAAAGCGCAGCGCAGAACCATAATAACCATAATGCCTTAACAACTTGGAAATTGGACAACAACGCTAGAAAGATCGACCAACCGACCGAGCCCGCCCGACCCCCGTGCCACTGGCCACATGTAGAAGAAGAAGCAGAGCACCGCCAATCGTCCCATTCCATCCGCCTACTTTATGAGGTGATCATTTCTTCAGCACGTGTGCGTTTACGTGTGTGTTGTGTGCGTGTGTACGTGTGTGTGTGTGTGTGTGTGTGCGTGCGTGTGTGTGTGTGTTGTGTGTATGTGTGTATGTGTGTGTGTGTGTTGTGTGCGTGTTGTGTGTATGTGTGTGTGTGATGTGTGCGTGTGTGTATGTGTGCGTGTGTGTGTGTGTGTGTGTGTGTGTGCGTGTGCATGTGTGTAAAACTGTGTGTATGTGTGTGTGTGTTGTGTGTATGTGTGTTTGAATGTGTGTTTATGTGTGTGTTGGTTGTACGTATTTGTGCGCATACATGTGCTTGTGGTTATGTATCTTTGTGTTTGTGTGCTTGTGCATGTGTGTCTACATGTGTGTACGTGTGCATATGTGTGCATACAAGTGCTTGGGTGTACGTATGTTTGTGTTTACGTGTGGTGTGTTTGTGTGTGCGTTACGATGTTGCCACGATATGGCACGTACGGTAGTTACTTGCCTGTAATCTCTTGCACGCAAGCAATACACCATCTTAAATTACAACCTGTAAGACAGTTTATGGGTACACCTATCCCTGCTTCTACATAATGCGGACCCCACCCTCGAACACGTGAAGATAAATTTTTATATAAACGATAAAGTTTATGTATAAAGTTGGCTGGTCTGGTTTGGAATGGGTCATCCCCAAAGTCCCCACTCCACCTCTGTGGCGGTTAAGCCGACGAATAGGATTGGAGTCAGAGAGGGCATTCCATCATAAAATGCGGACTCTGCTCCGATAAGTAGGAAGACAAAGAGGTGATCGAGAGCAGGATTCAGAGGATGCAATGGATCGGGACAAAGGGCGGATCACGGACAGTGGACCAAACAGCAGGAAGCCTTCCTGCAAAGCCATGGTCTAAAGGGATCTATCCCCTGGCATTATTTAATTGCTATATATTCACTTATTTCTACATAAACAGAAATAATTTTGTAAATAATGTTTATATGTATATATGTTTCGAAGTACCACAAATATATACATACATATATATATATATATAGGTAATATTTAGGTATGCATATATATAACCCAGCTGCAATGCCATATATGCTGAAGATATGGTGAGAATATGACAATATTCTCCTATGGGCGGCATATGGCCCACATGTGGGTCACATGGAATATACATGACAATGTTCCATACCTGCAACGTTGTCATATCCCCAACATATCTTTGTGCCTGCAAGTGTTGTAGCCTAAGGAAGGTGGGAATGAGAAGGGAATTGATCGCCAATATTAACCCTACTCTGAGGACAATATTAACCCTACTCTGACGACCATCATAATTCGCAAGGCACCAATCATTAGTCCAAACTCGCCTTGCTATCCATTAGGCCGTTCTAGCCAACATCCGGATGGTCAGACAGCCACATAAGAGGCTCACTGGCTCAGCCACAGATATTGATGGCTGGATTACAAGGGTTTGGAGTTCAGACTTTCACAGCAGATTATTTTCCCAAAATATACAATCCGCCACCATGAAAGCCTATAAGCACAGTATACCTGGCAGATAGATTCAGGCTATAACAAGAGTTGAAGTGATCACACAACCTTAGGAATCTTAACAGGATGACTGATGAACCCTGATTGTGAGATATATTAGGAGCAGAACTTCAGTTGATAGGAATCCAATGCAGGACTTGATGAAGTCATAGAGGACTTCCCAAGAAATTCGTTCCAAAGATTTATATAGCGCCCCTTCAAGGTTACTACTCAGGAGCGCCCCGACCCAACCCTGGCTGAAAAGGATGGTTTTAAGCCTAGAGTAAAACGCATCTAAATGAACTCTAGGAATAAGGCGTAATGTTAATGGGAGCCCATTCCAAACCATGGGGCCAGCAACAGAGAAGGCGTGATGCTGTCTAAGAGCAGTTCACGCACGGGAACAAGAAGTTCACCATCTGGATGGAGGAGCGGAGAGCTCTACGTCCCTGCACATCCAAAGTAGAGCGACAGAGCTCTTGTAAATACACAGGAGCGGAACCTAAGAGGCACCGCCACACCAAAGCAGAAAGCCGGTACACAATCCGCTGCAGGATAGGAAGCCAGTGCAGGACATCCCTCGAAATAAATACCAATCACTCAGCTTAATAGGTTTTAAATGTCGATCACAGTTGCGTCAATGACAACTAGATTTGTTTAATTAAAAGAATTCGTAATGATTGATTGATTGATTGATTATAGCCACCTCAATTATTAGTGCCACACTCAACTACTGCAACTCCATTTTGTCTAACAGTGACTCCTCTAAAACAAAACATTGCTCAGATATCAAGATGTCATGCACCTGCGACATGCATATTCATGAAGTCAGTTAAATTCACTCCATCCTCGATTAAAAATCTGCCTACACAATAGCCCGCTCAGTTGCTCATCTCCAACTCCCTTTCCTCTAAAATTGACTCATCTCAGATAAATGTCACTAAATAATCCAAAAACCTCTTTTCCATGCAGTCACCAAAACTCCCAACATCAGCACAGAATCCCACTTCCAAAAATTGCTTCACTGTTCACAGTTCCCTCAGCACATCCCTTGCAAAATTGTATCTTTTGCCTACAAAATGCCCTTCAAATCTCACAACCTTCTTATACTCACCAATTATTATAGCTATAGCTATCCAACTGCCCAGATCTACTCTTCTACTCGTTCCTCATCATACCTCTCTCTTCCTCGGCCTCCAGTCTCCTCCTCTCTCAGATGCTCCACCTGCACCGTAAACCCATGCTGTACCAGCTCTTTTCAGTGAGCTCCCAAACATATCTGCTAGGTTGCTCATATCCGTTTCTCTCACTGCCAATATCAGAACTCTGCCACTTGTGCTCTCTCCTGCAGTACTCTTTCAGGACTGAAAACTGAACTTTTCCAGCTATCCTATCCTGTACTGCATCTGCACCATCCCATGAACACACCACCATGATTCACTCCAAGCAATATGCTGTCTCCTCGGCTTGATTCCAGAGATTCTAGTCTGACACCAAAACTCACCCAGCAACTAACTCTTGTAAATTTGATTTGGTACAGCGCTCGTTTGATTAAGCTATTTGATTTGATTAACGCTTAACGACGCGTGGCACTAAAATGTATGGGAAACCATAAGCAATTTGTGAGATTAAATGGTTAAGAGGTTCTCTCTGGCACAATATGGTAGTGTGACAGTGAGAATTTTCTGAGATTCACAATTGCATACACGAGAACATATAACATTTTATATATATAATATGTACATATATCATAATCATAATTTTAATATACTTCATATACACAATTATATATGTACATATATCGAGAAATATACATAATACAAGCATATGTATACAGAGTATACTAAACGCTGATATAAAAACAATGGCTTATCTCAGTTAGTACATGTATATGCCGAAGTCATGTACCTGATATAAAATTATAATGACGTGCACAATAAACCCTGGATATGGCATGAAAATTGGCCAGCATGCAACCCGTGTCATTATAAGCAGGTCTCTTTGTAACAAGGCTACTTAACAGGAGCCCCTACTGATCGACAGAGGGAGTTTTGGCAGAGACACAGTGCGTGTTCGGAAATTCGGTCTTCTCTAATGTAGGCCGGGATCAGTCTGTCTGCCTGACTGTCTGTCTGTCTGTCTGTCTGCCTGACTGCCTGTCTGCCTGCCTGTCTGTCTGTCTCCCTCTGGCAAATTCTGGAATCCTGCAGTTATACTAACTAAGCATTCTGAGAAATTCTCAGTATACATACCTATTACACTGTATTATATATACATATATATATATATATGTATATATATACACCGGTATGTGAACATGCTGTGATTTTGTGATCTATATTTTGTGTTTATATATATATATATATATATATATATATATATATATATATATATGCAAATCATCAGTACATACATTATAAATATTCATATAATACAGAATGCATACTATCCCCATATATTTTAGTCTAGACATACACACACAAACACACACACATATTATGCAGCAAAGGCTACACATTACATGTACATTAAGACATGTATATTGTGATTTTATACACACGAGTATATCTATATATATGTGAACATACCGGTACATATATATTTGATGCACATATATATACCACATATCTGATATCGTGGCTTAGAATGGTGTGGCCAAATGAATGTTAAAAATGTCTGCCTTGTGACGCATGTGTACATGAATACAGTGTCACACAGGCACAACCTTTTGACAGTGATATCACGACACCATAGAAAACTCTATAATGCCCATCTCACGACCAATGTTAAGATCCAGGTGTTTAACACGGTCCCCAAATAATTATACAACGCGTTCATGCAAAGACTGAAAGACCGTCGGACTTGATGCAAACCTCTTTCAATCCTGTTCTGAATCAAATTGGATTCAGTCTATCATACCACAAAGAGTTGAATTGTAATGAAAGCCATGTTCTTAGAAGCCTTCTACCAGAGTCCCGGGGTCACAGCTATAATCTACGAACTCGAGTCCACGGATACAAACTGCCTCCAAAGGACGATAAGGAATTTTATTCCTAGAATGCTGTATAAGAACATTTACTGACAGTATTGTGAAGCCCACAATATTAGGCCACGCCTCAGAATATGCACTATTGCTTGTTGAAGTTGCGGCTGTGTCAACTTGTTTGTTCTTGAAATAAACGAATACGTGATGATGATGATGATGAATGATTAATGTGAATCTTCTTAATCGAGAATGTTAATGATTTCTTAATAAATTACAGATGTTATCTTTTCATACCTTGCCATATTGCTCAAAATATGACTTGATATCTTCAATCGTCGTTGTAGCTGCTAGGCCGCCGATAAATATTTTTTTCGTTCGAGTCACCAACTGAATAGAAACACAGCAGAAACATACAGAACCAACTCAGGGAACTCAGCAAATGAAGCAAATTAATTGTAATTGTAATCGTAATCAATAATAATGTGAATTGTAATCATAATTGTAATTGCAATTGTAGAACAGGCAGCCTTGTAATTGTAATTGTAATGCCAGTTTTATTACGACAATCGTCTTTAGTGCTCATCATCAGTAGCAAGCCACTTCTAGGATGCTTTACACGCACTGTCAAATAAAACCAGTTATATATACTCTATGCGTCCTCGTGCCCATAAAGGAGTTTTACCCGCTGCTGACAGTTTGGCCCATAAAACATTTGTTATTATGGTTTACTATTGATAAAAATACTATAGACAGCACAGTAAACAATGGAAATTAAAATGCAACATGCATTGGCCGTTGTAGAATGTAAACCAGAATGTCGTTAACAACTGGTGCAATGAAGGATATACTTACTTACTTACTTAATGCGACTGACTGCTGCCACATGAGGTGCTTTAGTTCACAAAAAGAGCAGGTTTGGAATTAAGTTTAAAACTACTTCACTGGGCTTTCTTTTCTAATGAATTCATAGAACGAGTATGCGCATATTACGAATATTAAGATTTTTTGTAGAAATTGACGAATATTAACGAATATTGAAACTGGCCAACAAATATTAAATTTTTAAAATTTCTTTTAATTCTTAATTCTTCAAAAATCCGGGATTAATTGTACAAAATTCAGTGCCAAAAACTAGGCATTAGAACAAGAACAGTTACAAAACCACTGCACATATTCTTAAATTAGTTCGTAAACCAAACGGAAACAGAGACGTCATCAACGAATACTTACGATTATTCACGAATATTAAAAATGCCCTAATATTCACGAGTATTTACGAATATTAAAGCCTCAAGTCAGGAATTCTCGTTCTATAAATGGATTATAAATGAGTTTTTATTGCCATTTCACTCAAGCAACTATTAACTGCATAAAGTCTTGGACAATATGATAACGGCAATTCTATACTGATCCAGTGGAGTGTGTCAAACCAAGCTCTGATTTTTTTCTGATTTCATGAGGCTTCTCATATTATTATACAGTCAGATTAACATTAACTTTTTCTGATGCTTTAATTTCCGTTTTTTCCCACCGACTGAACTGATTTAATAACCAATTGAATTGAACAATTTAATAAGCAGATTTGATTGAATTTCTAATTAACAAACCTAAGCGCCCTTTCCAGTGACTCGAATATAAAAGGGGTTTCCCAGTAAAAGTGACAACATTCGCAAATTAAACCTCATAAAATTTAAAGTAGGCCAATTTCTACCTGGCAGGTAGTCATCAGAATCAAATTAGATGAGAACTATAAAACAATAATGTCAGTCTAGTCCATAAAAATACCCAAACGCCGAATACAGCTCAAGCACAGGATGGATTTGTAAGCATTTATAAAGAACGTGCCAAAGTGGAAAGGAAAAATTCAAACGCAAGTGGCCATGAAATGAAGCGACGTGTTAAACGCCCGAGAAATACTACCATCTGATAGATTTACTACTGAATAATTTATTTCTGAGTGGCTGCAGTCACCTGGATTGCAACAATAGGAAATAAATTGCATGGAAAATTATAGGCTGAAAATAACCGGCTACTTTAGCAGTAAGTGGAGTGATACAATCGACTGGAAAGTCATTAGTGTAAGAATACCTTTGGCTGGGAGGAAACCGTGACAGACTGCCGAGGAAAAGCGACCTTAGGGTCGACCTGAAATTTCAAAGAAATATGGTTACATATGAACATATGTATGTATGAATCTATAATAATAATAATAATTAATAATAATAATAATAATTAATAATATAATATTCTTCAGTATTATTTCAAACTGAAAAGGTTGCAGTATGATTACAAGTCATAGTATGAATGGATGATTACAGGTTAGTACAGGAGTCTAATATAACTGTATGGCAGCCATGCAAGGCTCCCATCTGTCCTACTTCTCATATGCATATCTATGCATGTATGTATGAATGCATACATGTATGTATGTAAGGATCTGAAAGTTATATATATAACGCTGGTTGAGATCTTTCATTCACACACAACTGAGCCGTGCCAACTGACAAACCAAATAAACCAGAAAAATCAATTGCTTGTAAGAACTAGGAACAGGAACCCAGCCAGATGGCAGAAAAAATTGTCCTCTCATAGACTGAATGAAATCCATCTGAAAATCCAGCCAAGCAGAACCACTCTCAGGCACATCACATAAATCAGTTTAGAAGAGTTATATATGTAAGATACTTATCTAAAGCTTTAACCACAGATCTTTAAGCATCATAAATACTATGATTGTGAAGATGATTACAAAAACGGTAATGATGTTTTTGATAATGATGATAATGATGATAATGATGATAATGATGATGATGATGATGATGATGATGATGATGATGATGATGATGATGATGATGATGATGATGATAAGGAGGAAGAGGATGAGGATAGCAGTGATGATGACTGTGAACTTGAAGGCACTGATGAATAAAATCAACCGATGATGGAGATGAAGATGAAGACCACGTATTGATGCCATGGTGTGCTAAGAAGGCGTTCCAAAAGTCACCAAAAGAAAATGATAATTTTCTAGCTGAATTGTAAACACATTTTTGCATCTTAAAAAGCTAGATTTATCAATCAAACAATGGCTATGATTAAACACAAGCATGCATAACAATGGCAAAGACATACAACTGTCATGCATTTAAATTCAATCAGTAGCAACCTTCAAAATAAACATGAATTATCAAACAATTTTTAAGATACAAGTAAACATAATAAACATAACATCATTTTTGATTGACCAGATTTTTACTTTTGATGGATTGAATTGTTGAATTAAATTGACGGATTTTGTACAACTGAGAGTTGTGGGTGGTCAATCAAAAATGATTAAGTTATTCTTAATCATTTTTTATTGACCGATCTTTTACCTTTGATTGCAGTTAATTAAGAGCAACAGAAAAAAATGTGTACTGCACACATAGGAAATAATATACCTTTGGTGCCACAGAAACCAATTGGTTCAGTATTGGTTTAGACGTATTAGGAAAACACATGATACACCAAAGTAGGGAGCCTAGATGAAACACCTTTAGATAGGAAAAATTGTAATGGTCTTCTCCATAATCCCAATATGACAACATGGAACTCATTTGTTTTTCTTTCAGGCTTTTAGAATTTAATGCTCATGCTTAAACCAGATGATGCTAACATCTGATCATCTTCGCAAATGAAGGCACTGAACGATGAACATAGGCCTACATATACATACATTCGTTTAACATGCTTAGTCACGCTCTTTGTCTAAACACATAGGGAATATTATAGTTTAATTAAGAGCCTCGCAAAAGGTATTTGCATTTATTAAATATCTGAATTTCATATATTATGTATTTCATATATTACATTTTCTAAGAACTACTCAGCACTTTTCATACGGGTTCTATATAAATATCCAGAAACACATATAAAATAACTTAAACTGTGCACATGAAATCATATCAATAAAGAAGAGGCTATTAAGACAAGCTTTACCATTACTAGGCAAAGTTGAAAAAGTGAGCCAGTAAACTTAAATTCATTATTTCATATGCCAAATACAAAGCACAGTGACTGAGCTTACTTTTATGAATATTTAAAAAAAACATTTAACATCTTCAGATATCAATGGCGACTTAGATACTAAATAAAAGCAAGTATAGGGATTATTATCATTTAAGTACCTCTAAAAAGGTATTTGCATATATTAAATATCTGTAGGCAAACAGTAACTAACTTCAACATCATGAGTATAAGGAAGTGAAAATATCTCATAATGATGTTTATTTTCAGTATCTGAATCATTGTTTTTCATCAACTAATAATTACCTGAACTTACTCGAGATTAGCATTCATATACGATTTTGAATGAAAAATAGGTAAGATATAAATATGTAGTTACAAGTTTAAACATTATTAGGATGCATTTACATTGAAACAAACTATACATTTAATATCAGACATATAATACATTGCAAGGAGATATTAACAATTCTGTATATTGACAAGTATTTCAGTGACAAGCATCCATTTACATGTAGCTAAGCTTATAATCTCTACAGCCTAGAAACAATTTAAACATGCAAGTAGGCCACAAAGCACTTCCACAAATATTTTCTTACATTGTCTTCTACATAATAATGAAGAAAAGAAACAAATCGGCACTCTCGACAATGCATAAACATTATTTATACACTCAGCATTTAATACGAACATATATGTAATATAATGTATATAATGTGTATATATACTGTTAGTATTATTGCTTATGTCTTACTGTATATACATATTATATATAAGTATACTGTTTGTTATACAGATTTTCATTGTGGAATGCATCTATCCAATCCATGGAATGTAAACACAAACATGTGCAGAACCTAAACACAAAATCTGACATTTGTTTACACGTGTGTCTGTGCGTGTGTCTGTGCGGCTGTCTGTATATAATATACATATATACATATATATATATATACATATATACATATATATATATACACGGTATATATATATTAGGTTACGGTTTTCTGTCCGGTCTGGGATCCCTTCTGTTGCATTCCTCCACTCCTCCATCAACCATTCCACCCAGCAACATCATCATTTTTCATCTTCCTTTGCATTCATGGGTCCATTGGGTGCTGCTGTGCTAAACGACAGCCAGCCTCCATCTTCCCCCATTTCCCCTCTCAGCCCAGGCTCCCCTACTGCGTCAGTAAGTGCACCTACAGTACTTTCATTGAATGTTATCTCGAAGTCCTCGACCTCAGCTCTTCCAACATCAACAGACACAAACTATAGCTGCTCTACACATTTCAACACCACAAAATGTCTCGGCCTTTAACCTTCTGATCCCCGCATGCATTCGGCCTAATGCTTCTAACATCCCAATGCCGAAACAATAAAATGTTTCCCAGCATTTGAGCTGTTGACTTTCCTGTCTGGATTTTTCTCAAAGTCAAACTTCCAGCTGCCCCAACAATTATCCCAGACTACAACCTCCAAACAGACTTAGTTCTTAGGACTTAGATCATGTCCCAACCCATAAACACAATTTGCCATTTTTCACTCTCCTTCTGAACAAAATTTCCCAGTCCTAACCCACCTGCCCTCAACCTATCAGTTTCGTCCCCTCCCAAAGAGACCTAGTACTTAGATCAGTTCCCAACTCCAAAACACAATTTTCCCTTTTTTGGCTCCCTTCCCAAAGAGACCTAGTACTTAGATCACTTCCCAACCCCAAAACACAATTTTCCATTTTTTGGATCCCCTCCCTGCCTGAACAAAATTTCCTAGTCCTAACCCTCCTGCCCTCAACCTAGTAGTTTCCTTCCCCTCTGACCTCATAAGCTTTGGTGGAATACTTTCTCCTTATGTTTGACCCTGACTGAAGTTTACCCAAACAAATCCCTTACATCTTACCACCACCCCCACCCCCGATGATTGAATTTGTCTCACTTCTCATGACTGAGTCTGGTGCAGAGAAAGCAGATGACAATAATCAAACACTGACAATCAACATGCGACAATGACGCCAACAGACACAAAAACTATAATAGCAGAAGCAGAAACAGAATAAATGAAATGGCTGACGTACTACTTTGGAGTCTAAATGATGCGGCCCACTAGCTAAAGCTCTGTCTACGGCTGACACGTCCGTGTAGACAACGAAACCAAACCCTCTGTAAGCAAAACAAAAACCTAAATACACCACCAGGTCTACTACGCAAAAATTACAAAATAACACTGCTACCACTACAGACTGATAACACTACAACTACGCACTGTCCCATTCAGCAGACCGTCTATGGCTACGTTTGCCACAACTACACTAAGGCACATCTGAAAATGCTCAAAGTCATGCGATACCAACAGTACTGTAATTTTAATTACAATTTTATATAGCGCCTCTTCAAAGGAAAATCTTCAGAAGCGATCCTGACCTGATGAAAAAAGACGCAATCCAGTAGAATGGTTTCAAACGTATGTACTGAATGTAAATAGTCACTGCTTTGTAGCATCGTGCTCCATCACAAGATCACGTACCGATTACAAAATGTACTTCAGTGTAAATTTACTTAATGTGCATTGACACCATGTAACGTCTTAACGTAGTAATGTGGCAAAGGATGCAGTGAAAGTTCTGCTACGCAAAGGCAATGACGTAACAAGCAGTGCAGGATGATTGCATAATCAGAGATTTATATAGTGCTTTTTCCAGAGCTATCAAAGGTACCAAAACATGGCTACCTTTCAGTGCACAACTTTATTAAATTAAAAACATTATTTACTTTAATAGTATACTTATCAAACTTTAAAGTGACAGTATATAAT
The DNA here is from genome assembly GCA_020284085.1 of Aporrectodea caliginosa. Classification (NCBI taxonomy): domain Eukaryota; kingdom Metazoa; phylum Annelida; class Clitellata; order Crassiclitellata; family Lumbricidae; genus Aporrectodea; species Aporrectodea caliginosa. Next base: position 104,973 of record JACEVL010000549.1, on the reverse strand, counting down.
CAGTCAAATCTTGTCTAATCATAATCAAATCAAGTAAAATCGAGTAGACTCTAATCTCAAGTCTTCTATCACCATAAAGAAAGCATCAATCAGTGAAAGCTTTCGTGGGACAAGGGTTCATGGTCATAAACCATTAGCCTGATGGAGTGGACAGCCAGAGGGTCAGAGGAACGAGAAGACAACGACTAACCAACTCAAAAACACTTCCATAAATCACAGCCATCAAAAGTGGACTTAGAAGAGGTTGAAGACATATAGGACTACAAGCATCAGTCAGATATATTTCAAAATGTCTGCCAGGCCGTTTCCCTGTCAATTCTTTTTACACTGATAGTTATTACCAAAAACAACTGGTTGACATAAATCAACATGCCACGGGGTTATAGGACCATCCAGGTAGGAATTTCAAAAGCACCGGCACAGGAATTTCAAAGCAACCCAGAGAACATCTTCCCAATGGACAACTGTGATCTCTTCTTACAACTGACCAAATGCAAAGCAAACTGATCCATTGATGCCTCCTGTCCTTACAGATTGGTTTTGACTAGATACCACAACAAATGAAAAATGAAAATTTCAAAGGAAATTGAAGCAGAGGAAAGTTCTCCAAGAAAGTCTCCAAACTCTCCACACCTTTAAACGGTAATTGGTCCAGTGGTTAGGTTGAGCAGTGGGAACTCCGAAGAAGAGTTTAATTGGAATGCATGCGCTACTGGAATTCGATTTCATGGTGAGCAGTGGGAACTCAAGCAAAGAATTTCAAGAGCAGTGGAAACGCAGTTCCCACCCACTTTAAACGCTGAATTGGTCACAGTCAGTCTCAGTCATTTCAGTCAAAGCAACAACTTCTTTTCCAGCGGTACTGTTTTAAAGAGGTAGGCCTACAGCACGCTTAGCAGATGTATTACATTTTACGATGTTAATCGTGACCTGCAGCCAGCCAGTTTAGTCTAATTACTTCAAGAAGCCACACTACTATCCAGCTACTGGCCACATCAATTGCACTTTAACACGAGACAATAATATCCAAAGTATTGTGACTACATTGGTCTCTGACATTTCAAACATTACGCCTATTACTGTAGTATTAATGGTAAAAAGCCTGGGTAATTCAGGCACTGCCTTATAAATAAAACAAAAACGTAAATAAATAAGAGAGTCACTCAGGCCACAAACCAAGTGCTAAACACGAGGTGACCATAAACCAGTTCGCAAAAGTACCAGTCTCAAGGAGAACAATGACAATGCATATTGTATAACAACCCAACAGACAGGAGGCCACAAGCACACTGAAGCCAACAACTAGCGGCATGTCATTAGCACTGATTTCCACCTCATTAGCACTGATTTCCCATTCAGTGCAGATCCCTATTGTAATTGCTAATGCACCAATAGACTACTGTACACCAGGAACAATGCTCAAAAGCAACGCTTAATGAAATCTCACATCATTCTGTAAGCAGTCTCTATATGGTGTGCTACTCGTTGACTACGATGATGAATTAAAACATTACCTAATTAAACAATGATTTAATTATCAGTAAATCTAACATTTAAATTAATCAGCAAATCGCCACAAAAAATAAGTGGTGCATGGCATAATTTAAGCTAATGGTCTCTTACAGGGTAATAATAATCTGTAATATTAAAGACAGATTTATATCCTCTCAGGCAGATAAGCCCAGTCCAGCGAAAGCCCTGGCTGGCAGTCATAGGAGACAGGCTGACAAGAACTGGGATAACTAGAGCGACATTTAACAGACAGATAGAAAGAACGAAGAATAAAGGACTCTGCCATGGAAGAAAAACCAGCTGCAGCACGTAATGCATTATGGCCAATTTGCCAAATGCCACAGCATGTGGCATGGCATCTAGAAGACGTGGCGCCGCAAAACGTCCGCAGAACAAAGAAAACGGTCCATTGGACTGGATCCATTCAAGAGTGAGATAGATGCCTGATTAAAGCCATGTCTCAAATCTGAACACAACCACCCTGCCACCAGAAACATCAACCCTGATACCCACATTCAGTAGTCCCATATTGAGCCATAGCTGGCAGCAGAGGGCGGCCCAATTGTGGGCCCATTACTAGTGACTATCTGAGAATGCAACATACACTCAAATCAGAGATGGACTAGACACAGAATGTGCTCAAAGTGACCTGAATTCCATTCATACTTTATCTCGATGGGACCCCCATTTGTAAATTTGGTCCAACATCAAATAGATTCAGTAGTCAGTACAAGTGCAAGAAAGTTGGCCAAAAGCAAATCAACCAAAATTGTTGAAGGCATTTTCTGAGACCCAACGAATAGTGAAGGCCTCCTCCTCCTCCTCCTCCCCCTTCAAATCCTCAGCTATACCAACATCAGTAGCCTAACAAAGGAAGCAAAGAAATGATGTATTCAGGTATGAATTTCATACCTGTAAAAGAAACGTACAAGAGTGGAAGGAACTGAACCTGATCTTATTTACCTTGTCTGAATGGCAAATGTAGAAAGAAGGCCATAGGAATATTTTCTATCATAGGAATATAGTGTTACAGGAATGCTGTAGACAAAGCGCTCTTTCTACCTGATGTTGGGCAATGCAGCAAGACCGAGAGACTATGAACGACACAGTCCTATGGTAATGATCTCCAACAGACTACGATGACCTCTAACTACTAAGATTAAGTCAAAATCAATAGACCAATCAATAGACCAATCAACAGATCAATCAACAGATCAATCAATAGATCAATCATCGATAGACCAATCAATAGACAGATCAATCAATAGACCAATCAATAGACCAATCAACAGATCAACCAATAGACCAATCAACAGATCCAATCAATAGATTAATCAATAGACCAATCAATAGACCAATCAAAAGACCAATCAATCAATAGACCAATCAATCAACAGACCAATAGACAATCAACAGATCGATCAATATACCAATCAATAGATCAATCAATAGACCAATCAACAGATCAACCAATAGACCAATCAACAGATCAACCAATAGACCAATCAACAGATTAATCAATAGACCAATGAACAGATCAATCAGATCAATCAATAGATCAATAGGGCTCCAAGGACCAGTTTTAAGCTGTTCAGTTTCATGGCCCCAACTGCTGGCAATGTCATGGACAGGCTTTGGCAAAAGCTTACTGCCAACGCACAATGGTCCGGAATTTGAAGGCCATTCAATTTAATTTAAAAGTAGTTCCAGGTGCCAGCATCAATTTTCATCCACCAACATCACAACATCCAGTACTATGGGAAAAGAACTTCTGAAGGTCTTTCAATGAGTGGGTATAACAGCATCTCCAGCCTGCATGCAGTGTGCTTCTGAGTAGTGTCAATCTGAACTGATCTGAGAATTTCTAAACCAATCTGCCTGGGAAAGACCTATGAAAGACGCACAGCAACCAACTTCCAATGCTGAGATTGAGAAATGTTTCAAATGCCGAACTGAAGCCAAAAGAACAACAGCTACAGAATGACACCAGGTAGAATGACAGTGACACCAACTCCAATTCAGTTTAAGATATTACACCAGTGAACCACAATTTAATAGCATAAAATGAAGCTATACTGACATAAAGGTACAAGGATAGGGATATTAATAGCTGTCCCTTGCCCCCCCTCTTAATTATGGGATTTTACCATAATTATTAGCTTAGGTACCATGATGTCATTCATAGGAGTTCTTACCTCAGCCTCACCAGCACAATGTGGCAGTCTAGGCCAGTGCAACAATTCCTTTTGTGAATAGGTGCCTCCTGCTAACCTATAATTAACCATTAAAATACCTCTACTTAAGCTGCCTTGGATGACATTTCAAAAACCCATTCAGTCTCTCAAAAGTGACAGTTTGCTGTACAGGTGCAAACCGTCATAAAAAGCAGAGAATGAACGCGCCAAGTGGAGCTTGACAAAAGAAATTGTTTAGCACAGATCATCACGGCCAATAATCTGAAAAAGGAATCCACAGAGTTCTCTAATTGAGAAACATTCCTCCTACAAACGCACTCAGACCGAAGAAGTGGATATCTCAAGAGAAAATACCGACGTAGCATGCATCGGTTGTCAGACGACACGAAAAATACAACTGAATGGACAACGAATGAATGACAACGAGTGCAATGGGGCCAAACCGAAGTGCGAGCGACTCTTGTTCAGTGCCAGTTCACGCCCGCCTGAGAAAAAACGTTTGGAATGAGAAGGAGACAGCTCCACAAGGCGTTCTAATGGTCGATCCTGCTGCTCAGCTTTTAATATTTACCCAGCTTCACAGGTCGAGCTAAACGTACAATACAGCTTCTCCTCCTCCTACTCTGCACAAAAGCATTGATCCGACGACGGCTAAAGGACATCCAGTGCGACCAACATTTTAGCCGAGCTCATCTGTCCTCTCTCCTGCATTAAACACCTTTAAAAACGACATTCTATACACGTCACAACACAATGCCTACCTACACACCGCATTCAACGTCGGTCGTCTAAAGCCTGTATAGAGAGAATCGATGGGCCTCGCCTTACCTGGAGCGCTTTGTGACGGGGTCTTTCATGACCATGCACTCCGTTATCTCACCGAATTTATTGAAATGTTCACGCAATCCCTCTGAAAAAGAAAGTAAGGCAACAAAACCGGTTAGAAGCACGCTCAGGCGCCAGCACTTACTCCTGGCACTTGCACGTGAAAAGGGAGAGAGACAGAGACAGAGACAGAGAGAGAGAGGTAGATAGAGAGACAGAGAGAGACAGAGAGAGATAGCAAGATAGACAAAGAGACACAGAGAGACAGAGAGAGAGAGAGAAAGATAGACAGAGAGAGAGAGAGACACAAAGAGACAGAGAGAGAGACAGACAGAGACAGACAGACAGACAGACAGAGACAGAGAAAGATAGACAAAGAGATAGAGATAGACAGAGACATAGAGAGGACTAAATAGCAGCGATAATTCTGCCATTTTTATAACGGAGTGCCATCAGTGAAACGGTGTGGATGTATTGGAAATCTGTCACCAGGCAGCACCACTTGAGGCGAAAACCCAATCAGCACTAATGGCATTAGCAGCTGCACAAAAGAAATGACGAGCAGAACACCTTTACAATTCTGCACAGGTTTATAACACCAAAAACTCAGAAACTGGACACTGGATGATTGACACTGACTGACAACTTTTTTCTCATCAATAAATGACCCAGAGACTAGCCACTAAAAGGTCACTGACTGACATTATGACTGACTGGCTAATAACTTAATTCTTCTACTGATCATCACCTCACTAAGTAAGCAACTAGTAATACTTATACTGTACTGATAATGCTGAAAATGATGATGACGTTTTCTTGCCTAATTTAATATTTCAGACTCCAAAGGAATTCTTTCTACCTTGGGTAAAATAATGTAAATAAACAACAAAAACCACAATAAAAATAATAGTAATAATAATAGCAATAATAATAATGGGTATTTTTTTTCTCAAAGTAAACCTTGTACAACTAAAATGCATTTCCAATTCCAACTCACAGACAATACACATCCCTAAGCCACTGGCCCTTTCAATCCCATTCCAGCTTCCCATTTCCGATGTGTCTCCAGTTCAGTAGGATCCCTGCTCTTTCTTCCTCTCCCTCCTCCTCCTACTCATCCCTGGTTCCTTCCTTCCTCAGCCCATTCCTGAATGAACCATCAGCAGTGAACCCGGTCCAGAGCCTCACAGCTGACATCATTATCCCCTGCATTGTCCTCCTTCAATACGTTTTCCGTGTATTCCTCTGCTGCACTTCGTCAATGCTTTTACTGTCAATATATGAATGAGTGTGCAAAGAAGAAACTGCACACAATTCGATCGACTGAATGAATGATGGAAGAAGAAAAGGAGATAAGCAGATGAATGAATGAATGAATGAATGAATGAATGAATGAAGGAATTATGGAGGAAGGAAGAAGGAATGAAATAAAGGTGGATTGCTGGAAGGAAGAAAGGAAGGAGGGATGGATGGATTGGTGTTTCAGTGTCGATGCCGCTGGCATCATTGGTGGTGATATGGTTAATCGATGAATGTATGTATGGATGGATGGATGGATGGATGGATGGATAGATGGATGCGTGGATGTGTGGACAGATGCATGGATGATTGGATGGATGGATGGATGGATGGATGGTTGGATGGATAGATGGATGGATAGATGGATGGATGCGTGGATGGATAAATACATGGATAGATGGATGGATGGATGGGACGGACGGATGGGCGGAGGAATGGATGGATGGATGGATGGATGGATGGATGAATGGATGGATGGGACGGATGGACGGGCGGAGGAATGGATGGATGGATGGATAGATGAATGGATGGATGGATGAACTGGTTTTTATTACCTGTTGTAGTTTGCCAGCTTAAGCCACCGATGAATATTTTTCTACAATGGTAAAAAAGTAATGATAGAAATTGTCTTTTTTACGCTGCATAGAGCACAGTAAATAAAAAGTAGGTCTAATATATGTGCTTTTACCCGTTTACCTTCAAGTCATATCAGGTCTGAAATTATACCCTAAGAAAAACCGTGATGATTTTGCGAAAACAGTGGCTGATTTGAAAAGTGCCTAACTAGAGAAGCTGAGTGCTTAAGTTCAAGCCGTTACTGAGACATTAACCATGAACACAGTCAAAGCAAGTGTGTAAACGCAAAATTGTTCAAAGCCATCAGTTCAAACTTCGCCAATTCATCAATATTAAAAATGGACCAAGACAATCAATAAAGCTTTGTGACAGGTTTGGCAGTTCATATAAAGACATCTGGCTTAGTCATATGTCTTACCTTTAACCAATCAAAAGTCATAGTTAACTGACTAAATTATTGATACAGCTTTCAATCAGCAAGGTTTGCTGAGCAACCTCATTCATCAAAAGTTTAATAATTAGAATTTAGTCATAACTTTGCAATCTCTGAATCAACAACGTAGTCTCTAATTATTAAAATAATTCTTTTTCAGGGTGTGAAAGACTAGTTTTTAGCACGCTTGCGGCTTGACTGTCAAAGGGTTTGGGGTTCAATTCCTGCCAAGGCAGATATTTGTTTCAAGATTTCTGCTCCACTTGCACTCCCTAGCCAACTCAGCTATATTGAGTAAACGGACTGCACACTGTTCGTTGGAAGATGACGTGGTGAAGGAGAGAGGACTGGCCACCCGCTCTCATATGCCAAGGTTAAGAAAATGAAGTTGCTAACACTTTGCAACCATGGGCTAACTGAAAGACTGCTCTTCTTCTATCACAATATTCCTGGTCCAATGACATTTCGCCATCTTTTACCAATCATTACTTTCTAAGTTTGTAGGATCACTTCAGTGCCTGATCGAAAGTTTCTAGAGGGTATTGGATACCATAGTTGTAGCTCTATTCATCTGCATCACAAATGAGCATATGGTTAAGAGATTATAGGCTACGGCGATTATTTATCCTTATCATATTGCATCATCAGTTGCTGTCCAAACTTTCTTTCCAGCAAAACCTCGGTTCATTATGCTCTGGATAGCTCATAGACTTGAAAATGTTGCTACCTTTTCACAGTTACAAGAAGGTCTCTTGACAAGGAATATTTTTGGCAAGAAGGGCTCTTAGCAAGGAAGTCCTCGCTCTTCTTGGGCATTTCCATACACATACATTACACGTTGCCTTGGACATGGTTTTCAACTGAAAAGTCATTGTAGAGACAAATAGTAAGTAAAACTGTCTTAACACTTTAACGACAAGCTGCATTGGTTTCCCAGTCACTTTTAGTACTTGTTCGTCATTAAAGTGTAAATCTTTCATATTTACTCTATGCATTCGAAAGATGCATATGTAAATACAGTGCTACTCCCTCTCCAAATAGTTTCATATATGAATTTATATATGCATATTCAACAATTATTGTTGAATATTATTAAGTCCGTTTTGAATAGTATCAGAGAACTAGCATGTATGTATGACATGCTTATATCATCGTTTCTTATTAAAGTCTGTAGTCTTTAAATCATTGCTGCTATCTTCGTTTAATAGCTCTCGTAGCAGGGTTGGCAAGTTGTTGCCAGCCACCGGTTATAACCGGTTATTGCCATGGCTATAACCGTCCCGGCAACAACCTCTTGGCAACAATGGCAACAACCTCTTGGCAAAAATGGCAACAACCTCCTGGCAAAAATAGAAACTATTAATTATTGTGGTAATAACATATGGAATCTTCACAGTTCTTCTCAGATTTAAATACATCATGATTTAAATCACTCAAGTTTTTCCTAATAAAATCACCTGATTCCAATAACCAGTATAATTTCTTCCTAATAAAAGTCATTTATAAGTTTTATATAAGTAGTCAATATCGAAGGGTGTAATTATGAATTAGAAATTTTGCCAAACCATTGCCTTCTATACACTACTAATAAATTATATACTGCCAGGTAAGTATATAGAAAAGGCAATGACCATTGACCCTGTTGACCTGAATATTACTATTGCAGTGCAAATGGCAGTTTATTTTGGAGTAGTTGAACTGTAGGTCAGAATTTTTTTCTCTTAATCTCATATAGTTAACTTTAACGGTATTTATACTATGGAGTATTATATATTTACTACAGTAGTTTTAATTTCTCACAAAAAGCATTTATTATAACAATGCAGTTTGTGCAGTGAACTATGATTTTCATTTGTTTTGTCTTTACTTTGGAAAAAATGGGCCACAACTGGCAATAACCGGCAATAACCGGTTATAACCGGTTATTTCCACCGTCCCGGCAATAATAGGTTGTTGCCGGCATTAACCCAACCCTGTCTCGTAGACAGATGAATTGTTCTACTTGCTCAATAGCTCCTCGTTGGATCGTGATAGTTATTGGTGTCTTTTCAATCACCAATGTTTTCGTTTTCTCTGCATCAATCATTAGGTCCAATCTTCTACTGGTTTTGTCAATCTGTGTCCCCTTCTAGTGAGGAGGTCAATATCATCAGTAAATCAGAGTTTATTCAACAGCCGTCCATTTAATTTGAGTCTTGCTTTGGTGTTGTTAAGGCTGAGTAACATTACTGTTTCTAATACTAGGTTAAGTAGGTATGGGGATAAGACACGTCCTCTTTTCGTGTGAAAGTACTCTGTGATCCTTTTATCTACTTTTATGTCACTTGATGCTATTCTAAATATCGCTTGCACAAGTTTGATCAATTGCTCTGGCATCCATGCATTTTGCATCGCTCTCCACATTCCATCATGCCATATGCTGTCGAATGCTTGTTTGAAGTCTATGAAGCTAATGAAGACTTTCTGGTTGTGTTCTATGCTCTTTCGAATATCTGTCTCATTGTGAATAGTTGATCAATTGCACTTCTTCCTGGCCTGAACCTGGCTTGTTCTTCTCCAAGTGCTTTAAACATATTACTTCATTCTGTTTTGTATCACTTTAAGTAAGTAAGTAAGAATATCCTTTTATAAACCAATCGCTAACCGCATTTTGGTGTACAAACAATGTAGTCTCACAAAACAGTCATCTGACCAAGACAGTCAAAACCTTTTGTCTTGATCAAACCTTATTTATATCATTCTAGTGATAAAAGTTTTACGCATCAAGCTATCTGCAGGAGGAATGATTCAGTCATGGGCCAGGGGCTGAGGCAATAAGTAAAGGTTTCGGTGAAAGCTTTTCCTGGAATGCTCTGTAGGAAAATGCCTCTATTTTTTACAGTCTTGCATGCAGATCTCCTCTTCTTTTGTATATAAGGGAGCTTTTCGATTTTTTCCCAGAATTCTGGTATTTCTTCGTCTTGTTAAATCTTTGTAAAATAGCTTTAGTAAGTGTTTCTCCTCCTTCTTGAAGTAATTCCATCCATGCCTGGTGCTTTGCCTTTGTTTCTGGTGGATAACTTATGTTCTACATATGTATTTAAGTAAGTATGTATGTATGTATACATGTATGTGCATGAAGACACTTGATACAATAACCTCACAAAAGTCCTACACAGATGCACATACGTATGTACAGACGAATGTATACATATATGTATGTATGTATACATGTATGTACATTGTACATCCATAGGATTCAACCATACATATTATATAGTATATACATATCATGTACATGCATGGATGAAAGTATGCTTATATATATATGTAACAGAACTCTACATAATGTTTGCATGCAACACAGAGAAACTGGAGAGCATTCTCCGAGTTCAATAACTTGGTGAGTCATACGCTTCATAGTATAATGTAGTTTTTTGGGATTTTGTGCAATGACGCACATGTTCGAATAAGCCAGCTGTATAGTGTATACTCTCAACTTCTTTTTCTATGCTGAGGAAATATGGAGTTCAACATTACACTTACCCTATGACCCTGTTATCGACCAGAAACAAGGGCAAAAACACAGCAATCCAGTTATTTTATTTGACTGCTAGAGTTTCCCCGCTTCCTCAAGTGATAGCATGAGTCATAGATGACGTTGTGTTGGAGGCAGATAGCCAAAACTCCATTTGGAATCTGAATGCTGCTATTTCCTGACCTGGAGGTATCCAGTTAGTTCAGAGTCAAGAGTGTCTGACTCAAATGTCAGACACTCTTGACTCTGAACTAAACTCATACATCTCCATAATACTTCACTTAGTAGCAGTTTGAAGCAAGACAGCACTGCCAACCATATCAGAATAGTAGGAGAAAAAAAACTGAATTAGGGCTTAAAGTTTCAAAGTCTGACGTCAATTGAAAAAATAACAGATACATCCACCTACACATAAATATAGGACCATCATCATCACCATCAGTTCCTGACACCAGCCATTTTGCAGACGTTGTGTTGGAGGCAATGACCGCCACTGTTCTCGGTTATTCGTCAAGTCCATTGCTCCCCTCAGTGTTAGTCCAATTGATGTAATGTCCTCAATTTATATTATCTACGGTATCCAGCGTATTCTTGGTCTGCTTTTGTTTCTTTTTCCTTCGAATCTTGCATGCAGTGCATTGTGTGGCATTCGGTCAACTGGCATTCTCTCCACATGTTCAAACCATCAGAGTCTTCTTTGAACGACTTTGTCTAGCAGAGTTGTTTAGAAACCTAATGATCATCATATTATGTCATCGTTTCTTATTTCTGTGGTCTTTAAATCCCTGTGATCTTCCGCAGCCAACTCATTTATACTGTAATAATTCTTCTTTCATCTTGTTTTCGCATTGTCCGACATTCAGATCCGTAGAGGAAAATCGGCTGTATCATCGTCTCGTATATTTTCGTCTTGGTTTTCTTTGTTAATTCTCTGCTTGTGAAGTGCATCCAATTCTCCTTTTATATGTCATTTTCTCTTCCTAATAGTGATAGTTATAGTGATAGTTTATTAGCCCTCCTAGAGAGAAGAATTGTTCTACTTGCTTCTCCTTGGATTGCAATACTAATTGTGATAGTTATAGGATAGTTAAAGAGAATGAATGCTATAGGACCATACAATGATATAATTACAAGCATTAATGTATATACAAACATACATACATATCCACACACCTAACTATATAGATTACTAGACAATGCCATCAAATTAACTGCTGGTAATGATTTGATCAGTTGCTCAATGATAAATTTGGTGAATGATGATCATAACCAAACAGCACCAATCTCATTGTCATTGGCCTCGACAATGGGTGGCAGAATAATTGTTATCAGGTTGCAGAAGCTGAGGGAAATTTCCAACATTTCTCATGAAGCAGTAAGCTGCACATGGTCCATGAATCACTGGATTCAAATCTGATATTTAGAGGAGAAAGGTATTCACCATCTGCCAGAGTGCCACCCACAGAAAACAGGATCATTTTCATAATCATTATCACCATAAAGACCACATTATTATCATCATCATCATCATCATCATCATCATCATTTGTGGTGTGCCCCTCTATTAGCCAAAGAGGTCAAGAATGCATGTAAAGTTGTAAACTGAGGTAAAAAGCAATGAAAAATTGTCAAAGTTTGGAAGAGAAAAGGCAATGGATGACCAGATGCATGGGCGCCCCCACGTAGGGGCAAGAGGGGGCACTGAATCCCTTCTGGAAAATTGACACCTATTTTTTATTAATACTATCTTTTGGGTTTCTTAAACACATTTTTGCACTATAAGGCACTAGGGCTACTAATGATACACAACGTGAAACTGAGAAATTTAACTTGGTAAGAATTAAAAAAATTCTAATTATATCTACAGCGTTTTCTCTAATTATTATGATGACCGTTTATCCGGATTACGCATGCTCAGTGTACACCGAGAAAACAATCAATGCCAAAAAAGCAGAATTTATGGAAAAAGTGGTAGACGAGTTTGGCAGAGACCTCAGAGACTTCAATTTTTGATCAAATAACTCTCGCTTTTATCGGTTCCAAAACCTGTATGAAAAATACCCATGTTCTTAATTTCCTGCTTTGCATTTTTCAAGCTCTTCCTAAAAAATTTAACTGTGACCATTGTGCTTTGCCCCCTCCTGCAACAATATCAATCAGATGGATTGAACATGGGTTAAGAAAGAGAGAGAGTGACAGAGACTGAGAGAGAGAAAGGTAGAGATACATGAAAAGGAAAGATTGTGGTATTATGAGCTCTGCTGGTTTGCTTCAATATTATTGTTTTATATGCTTTTATCTTGTCATTGGTTTTAGCAGATTCTCCAGGTAAAGTGAGTGCTCGAGAATCTGCTCTCTCTCTCTCTCTGTCTCTCTCTGTCTCTATCTCTCTCTGTGTATCTCTCTGTCAGTCTGTCTCTGTTTGTTTCTCTCCCCTTCTCATGTCTGTACAATGTATTAGTTGCAAAGTGAGCTGAGAATCTACCTATTCCGGGTTGATATCCATTAAACTCGATGACTCCTCTACTGAAATTGAAAAGAGTAAACTGCATTTCTACACACCCAAAGAAGCCATTACGTAATTGAAATCTTCTTCATAAATAAACTCAGCATCTCTCCGCAAAAATTACACTCCGCTTGTATCTCATTAGAATAAACTAGTCTCAGCCATTAGTCATTGATCAGCCAGTCTCTTGCCTCTGCCTCCGCAACATTTCTGCTGCTTTAGACGGCATCAATCATGACTTCGTCTTTAACGACTATCTTCCTGGTTTGCCATCACTGACTCAGCCCTTCTGCTCTTTTCCTCTAATCTTGCTTTCATCTTCCCACTCCTTTTCTGTAAAGCTGCAAGTAATTGTTTGCACATTAAACAACTCTCTTGTGGTGCATCTGCAAAGCTTCACTTCTCCAACCATTTTTCGTTATCTTGTACACTAAAAACCGTCTCATAGAATCCTCTTCAATCAACCACCATCTTAAAGTAGATGACTCAGCTATCCATATATATCTTCTGTCCTAGTTCTTTTTCCACAACAAAATGCAAAATGAATGTCCTCTAACCACCATCCAGGCCGGATTACAGAATCGAGCCTGACAAAACCGAATTAATTAAAAATTAATTCGGTAGAAGGTGAATAATTAATAATAATTCGACTATTAGCAGATCAAATCAAGAAAATACCTGACTCATCCATCCACCAATCAACTAATTCTTCCTCTTTCACTTTTAAAATCACTTCTTCAACCTAATTGCATCTGCCTCACTGTTTATTCATGACCTTCACCATATTCAAACCATACCCAATTTTTATCCATCTAGTTTAACTTGCGGGAATCTTGATTGATTGATTGATTGCTTGCTTGAGCCACAGGCTAAATAGTCAAATCTTGCGACGACTAGTTCGATCACTTACAATCATTCAATCGTCGTGAAACTTGGCAGACAGACTCGCCCGCGCACACACTTCATTCTATCAAAATTTCAGCTCCCCAAAAGAGGCTAGCTTATAGAATCGGGGACTAAACTTTTCGAATCGGGAATCCCCTTTTCCGATACGCACCGTTGTGATTGGCCAGCGTTGTGATTGGCTGCAACAATAATGGGTGCGCTGCCTCGTTAAGCGTGCTATGTTGTAAAATGAACGCGGACTATTTTCAGAGTACACGTTATAGGATACTAGATGGATATAGTAAAAAACTTTGTTTTTACTATTGGTTCTTTTTTTAAACTGCATTTACTACTGCTACTACTCTGTTGTCCACGCAAAGCTTTACTAATATAAACTTCATTTTCTTAACCTTGAATCCACTCCAATTAAGTGTCTTCAACTCATTCATTCACTTGCTTCAGTCATCTCCAGGACGAAAAACCATCACCATCTCACTCCTATCTTTAATTCACTTAACTGGCTGAAATCCCCAGAACAAATTCATTTCAAAGTTCTCTCTATCTCTAACCTATAACTCTCTGCAATACTCCCACCCCACGTATCTTGCAAACTATTCACCATCCAAACACATCGCCATTAATGATTCCCACCACAGCACCATTCTGTATCCTCGGCTTGACCTCCCCAGATTCTGACCTGGCACCGGAATGGACGAAACATCTTGCAATAGTGGACTTAATCTGATATAGTGCCGGTTAAAAGCTGGTCTACCCGATGCGGCTTTTGTCTGGCACTGAGAAATTTCTTAGATTAGCATTACCGTACATTACTGGATCATCCTCCTACCTCACTTACCTGTCCCAGTATCTACTCATTTTAAGTTCCCTAACTGATCCATATGCCATAAAGCAGTGCTTCCCAAACTTTTCAGTGTCACGGACCGGCAGGAATTTTCCCACTGCAGGAGGACCGGTGCCAAATTTATTAATTATTTCTCTTTTTCGCTTTCGATCACCTAAATTCCTCAGACAGTATTAAAATTGATTCAAGTGCATGTTAAGCCAATTCAATTACTCTATTGCCCTTTAAATGCTAGCCTAATAAGTCTGTTTTGTTATGAGTTTTAAAAATAGAATGGCCATTTTCTTGATTCCGAGACAATTTGACTAGTGTCTTGACTAAATTGGCGGACCGGCAACTGAGGGCTCGCGGACCGGCACCGGTCCGCGGACCACCACTTTGGGAAGCACTGCCATAAAGCACCTTGACTCTTGACAGATCTTGACTGTGATCTTGCTCCTGAATGCCACGAAGTCTCTGTTGGAACCACTACCAATCTCATCGCTAACTTACCTTCATCTTCCTTAGGCTCTTCAATCACTCCTCATGCTCTCTCCATTCTAAACTAAAGTCTCACCTTTATGAGACCTCTTCTCCTGAACCATTCACACCATTACCTTCTGAATTCTCTTATTCTAAACAAAACCCACCATAACAATTTCTTTGTATCCTTTCCTCTGGTCTTCTTGCAATCGTGTTCTTCACACAACCCCTCTGACTTGACGCAGTGCTCATGAATAAGCTGGTGCCCTGTGCTTATCATTAAGTAGCATTTTAGACATAATTTGTGAGCTTAAGATACAAACTAAAGGCAAATGGCCAAGATATTAGCTGAAGATGAAACTTTTGTTATGAATTCATGTGCGGGGCTAATGCTCAATCTAGAAGTTTTGCCTAGCCTATGTTGGCCCTGTAGTTGGAACTATCTTTGGAAGCAAGATTTTGGAAACCACTCGAAGAAGATGATAAATGGAATCGGAGAAGCTGTTTGGAAAGAAAGAGATGAATGAATAGCTGAGTGTCATCAGAGTATAGGTGATGGTCAGCTGAGGTTGCTTTAATGATTGAGCTGAGTGGAGCAGTGTAAAGGATGAACAAAAGAGTTCCAAGAACAGAGCCTTGAGGAACACCACAGGTGAGAGGGCATGATTGAGATGAGGTTTCAATGTTTTTTTATGGAGAAAGAGCAGGAAGAGAGATAGGCCTAGTACTGAATCCAGAGGAGCATAGTGTCAGTAAAACCCAGCCAGGTCGAGGTTTTGGAGTAAGATGCTGTCATCGGTGGTATCCAAGGCCGCTGAAATATAAAGGAGGCAGAGACAAGAGGCTTGTTGATGGGATATGGCAGAAACAAGTTTAAAGTACAGGGGAGAAGGGTTTCAGTTGAGTGGCACTTGGTGAAACCAGACTGGTGTGGGTTAAGCAGCGAGCTGGAAGTAGGAGTCATCAATCCGAGACAGGACTATGTCTCCAGTTAATTTGAAGACAGCTTGGTACTTTGAGAGGATTTCTTTATCAAGTGAGGATTTCTTGAGGAGTGACAACTAAGGAGTGTTAAAAAGGAGGGGAAATTACCAGTATATATAAGGATAGGTCGATTATTTCGCTAATGATGGGAATAAGAAATTTTAAGGATAGATGCAGTCTTTCAATATAAAGGAGGTAGGTAGCCCATAGGATCGAGTTCACGCTGCTTGTTTGGAAGAGCTTTTTTTATGGCATTTCACTTCTGATGTGGGTTGAAAAACAGATAATGATCATCGAGGTGGGAATGGGGAAAGTCATTCGTGGAGGAGGGAGCATCCGTAGGTAAATCGATGGAAAGGAGTGATTTAAAAGAGAGACGGAGGGTAGTAATTTTGCCCGAACCGTACGACTTGGACGGTACTGAGCATCAGCCGGCATGCATCCTCTGTCTCTGTACAAGTCTTTCGATGCATAACGTATGTCTGTTTTGATGTGTGTTTCTCCCTCTGTCTCTGTCTCTGTCTCTGTCTCTGTCTATGTGCATGCCTCTCATTCCGCCTCCCTTTCCCTGTCTCAGATTCCAATAATAATACTCACCCCGGATTGCCATCATCGGCCAGCGAAGCGATGGAGCTGTGATGACCTTGGCTGTCCATTTTCATATTATAATCCTAGAACAACTAAGCGATCTAGCTAGGCGACCTAGAAAACTTAAAACTTAAGCCTACTACACCTATATAGTCACCTACAACGACAACGACTACTACGACGACGACGATAACCGACGACCGCTCCTCCTGCACACACCGACAGACGCATCGACACTAGCGCCGCATGTGTTTCCAACAACCGTGCCCGCCTTCGCTCTAAGGGGGCGTGGCTTATCGATGACTTGCGGCTAAGACCGCCTTCTTTAGAAAGAGAACAAACGCACACAATATGGTACGTTCAGTTTATATTTGGGTGCTCTGTTAGAAATTCAGTGCTTGCATCGGGAACGGAATAGCTGTCTGTATTTAGCATCGGGATCAGATTAAATATCGTGACGTGCAGTGTTAGTGATTAATGATTATGATGAGTTCTCTGCCCGAAAGCAAGTCCATTGGCTTTTATGCCACCCGAGGATGAGATGAGTGAGGTGGTTTCCCGTTGCTTTCCTCACAGTCAGCAACTTGTCTTCGCAGTAGCTTGAGGTAGATTCGAACCTGCGATCCTCCGGTTACACGGCACACAACATGCCGCTACACCACCGCGTTCCACGTTAGTGATTGAGTTAAAGTTATTCCATGTAACTGTGTCTGTGTCTGTCACGGGGGCCCCGTGGCGCTTTGGATAACAGCTGGCACAGAGACCGAGAGGTACCGAGTTCGAGCCCCCGTTGGGCGGATTTGCTTTGTAGGCTGCTATTAGCGCCGTTGTATTACATGGCTGTCTGTTCTGTTAGTAGTTAAGATTTCAATTGCATAACATGTAAATGTACAGCGCAGTGCGTTTGTCAGGCGCTTAATAAAGAAAAGATTATTATAATTATGTGATAAAATTAATTTTCTCTGCTACAATAGCTTGACTGTACCTCATCCGGTGAGGTTTAGTCATTATTCTTTGGCAAAAGCCTACAGTTCGAGAAAGCGCTGCTAACGATCACAATGCGTAGATAACTACATTTGCTAATGGTCGCCATTGTCGAGGCAAAATCGAATCGTAATCATAACCTCAAGATTTTTGCAGCGCCCAAACGCATGGAACCATAAAGTCGCTGGAACCACGTCAGGCGCTCAGTAAAAACAAAATCGATAGGCGGGAGAGTAAACAAAATCGATTCCAGATCGTTTTAGCCTTGTGATGTCTTTATGCCGTTATTAAAGAAAATCAATTATTGCTGGGCAAAAGATTACGATCTTCCACCCTGTGTAGTTTATCGAATCCTCAATGCTTGCAGAAACCGAAATGCCGCATCGAAAGTCGCTATCCTGCGTGATCGATCATCACCGAAAAGCATCTAAGTGTTCAATCGTTCGTGCTTCCTGTTTTGCCAGAAGCCTCTCTTCGTGAGAGCCAACCGGATTCGAGGAGTGCGTCTATCTTCACTGATTGCTTTTAACTGGTCTCCTCTGGCTGGCAAATAACGCACCCAGACCAGTCAGCGGATTGGTATCGAAGTCTATAGTCACCGGTTCAGCCGAGGATTATCGATCGACCGCTAGACCCGGTGAACTTCGCGATCAAAATCTTCGACGCTGCAGTGTAAATGGAAACTCACTTAATCGCACCATTTAGATATTGACCAGCTCATATAGACAGCTCATATAGGCCCTATGTCTACGGATCTGTCTCTAGCTGTCTCTCTGTGTGTCTGCCATGTCTCTGTCTGTCTGTCTGTCTGTCTCTGTGTCTGTGTCTGGCTGTCTCTGTCGCTGTGTCTGTCTATCTAGATCTGTCTCTGTCTCTCTGACTCTGTCTGTCTGACTCTGTCTATCTGTCTCTATCTCCCTCCCTCCCTCCTCCCTCCCTCTCTGCCAGCATGCCCATAAACACATTTGATGGGATCCGTATTGGTCCTATACATGAGTCCCTTACGAGCGCTATAAAATTGACGTAGCTTAGTCCAGTCCTGAGACTCTGATCATGATGCTATCTGTCAGCTTTGGATGGGAATCCGTTCGTTGGCTCCATGTGTGTGCGTGGGCCCACCACTGGACACCGACCACCAACCAAATTTTCCGGCTTCTTAAATGAAAAACACTACTTACTTATTTACTTAATTACTACAAGTTTCTATGCATTGTTTTGCTAAATAATAAGTTATGTTCTTAACGACACCTAAGATGATAACATCATAATATACTGGCCATGGTGTAGACTCTAGAGTGCGTCTGGTCCCCACATAAACATAAGGCCAAAGACCTTACATATAAATGGCATAAGGCCTACGTAACTATCCTTCTCAAGCAGACCAGATCGATCCTTTCGCTAGGTGGGGTTGTTAAACTGAACTGTAGAATAGATTGGCGCTTTGTATGGCCGCGGCATACAATTAAATTCGACTGCTGTTAAACTTGTTATCGTCTAGTTACTCTAGTATTACTGTGGCATGTAATCTTACTGCGTTCTTGTCAATTTGATCTAATAAAGATTATTATTATACTATATTGGTGGTAGGAATTAGTCTCTTGGTCCAAGGCTATGCCAGAGATTCTCAACCGGATTCAGATCCGGTGTTTGAGCGTACAAGCCCAGCGTCCTGATGTTGTTCTGGAGCTTCCAGTTCGTGACCATTCTGGCGCGATGGCATGGCCGCCATGGCGCATTGTCATCCTGAAACAAACACTGATGCGGGAACAGCTGCTGGTGCCAACGGTGTTGGCACCATACCGATGTAGTAGGCTACTTGGTCGCGTTGACCGTTCCAGCTACGATAATGCAGATCCTGACTCTTCTGGCAACCACGATGCCCCACTGCCCCAGACCATGACCTTCAGAGGATGCTTCACTGTCAGATTCAGGCACTCGATCCCCCTTGAATTCTTCTCCACGAAACCTCTTCACATAATGTGTGGTTGCCAAACAGGCAGACGGTGTTTTCATCGCTGAACAGCACCTTCTCTCACATCTCACAACTCCAGCTGGACTATACCGCTTCCTGCTTGCCTTGAAGCCCCTCAAACCTAACTGCAGACACCATTTTCTAGTTCGGATCGAAAGGTTTCCACCTTCTTCTCTATTGTATGGGCAGGGCAATGCTGCGTCTTTTTGTCTCTTCTGCTTGGTGTTATTAGCAAGTGCCCCGCCCAAGCGACAGTTCATCCTCCTTAATAGGGTCCGGCATGATCCTATCTATGATGGTGAACAGAACAGCTGGCTGCTGCGAGCCTGGTCTCTAGGAATATTTGTTTGACTAGACTACGACCGTTTTGTGCACAAAACAAAAACGCCTATATAGACCAAGACCGTTTGGTCCAAGACCAAGACCGAGACGAAGACCACGTTGTCCAAGACAACATTCTCAAGATCACAAACGCAATTATTCTAAATTGAAGTGTTACATAATCCCATCATTCAAGTCATATGTTTATGGCATTTTATAAGTACTAAATCACCCACGGTTTGGTCCCCAAGTCTTGCCCTGTGAGCTGTGTGAGGTTTCATGAAAAATCCACTTCAGTTATAAACACTCTCTCAACTTTTCCAGTACCAGAAAAGTCCACCAAATCCCTGATCTGCAACGCTTGCCCAACTACTGCACGTGATTCTGTTCGTCTGGTTACCTGCGTCCACGACCATCTGTGTATTTAAGTACTTCCGTTGGCCTATACTCGTTTAGTTAGTCTATAAGTCATGATGTCTTGGCCTCAGGATTGACCTCGTCTTCTAAAAACTTTCCCGATCAACAGGTCCAGACATTACAGTAGGCCTACTCTGGCAGTCATCTATAGCCTAGTTGAGCTAGTTCAGGCTCTTTTCAGGCATTCTCAGTGTCTGATTTTGAGCATATAGAATTTGAGTTAGAGTCCAGTTAAAACTAAATTATAAAAGTTCCAGCTCTAACAGTAGCCTATAGGCCGTATACACTCGTTTATCTGTCTGTCTTTTTGTCTGTATGTATGTATGTATGTATGTATGTATGTATGTATGTTATGTATGTATGTATGTTATGTATGTATTTATGTATGTATGTATGTATGTATGTATGTATGTATGTATGTATGTATGTATGTTATGTATGTATGTATGTATGTATGTATGTATGTATGTATGTATGTATGTATGTATGTATGTATGTATGTATGTATGTATGTATGTATGTATGTATGTATGTATGCATGTATGCATGTATGTATGTATGTATGTATGCCTGCCTGCCTGCCTGCCTGCCTGCCTGCCTGCCTGCCTGCCTGCCTGCCTGCCTGCCTGCCTGCCTGCCTGCCTGCCTGCCTGCCTGCCTGCCTGCCTGCCTGCCAGCAGGACCTACTTAGCCTACATATAAAAAAGTAGACAGAAATATCAATACACGGAGAAGCACATTTAGAAGTGATCTGGGCAGTTGCATAGATAGTGATGGGCATTGTCAATTAACGGTATGATAGAGTTGATGGGTTACAGTATACCCCAGTTTCCCCAGACCAAAAAGTGGAGGTCAAGGGCACGTATACGGAAATGACAATTTTGGTTATTGGCGTATTCCTAAATTTAATGTATAGCGGGATCCTCCGCGTTCTCACCAATTGACGGTGAGTGAGATATTGTAGGGGAAAATGCGTTGGCTAACTTACAAATTATTGGAGTGATTGGAAATGTGTCGCTCGGAAAACTGCAAAAGCAGAAGAGGAATTGAAAATACAACTAAACGAAAGACATTCAGTAGAAACTTAACAGACAGAAAAGGAAAAGAAAACAGCGGAATATTTAAGAAAATTGAAAAAAATAAATGAACAGAATACATAAGAAAATTCAAGAATAAGATTAAACACCTTTCGCTAGCTATAGGGCCGCTAGGGCGTAGGCCTATACTTGTTACAACAACGAAGCCAACGACGCTGACAACTAAAGCAACACGCAATGACGAGGCCATGTTGTGTATAGGCCTAGGCCTACAGATTCTTCACAACAACAACAGCCGGCTGTCAGCAACAATAGCCTAATAACTATCCAGACAGCGTTCAGACATGGAAAGAACGAGAAAGTAGCACCTGAATAGACAAGGGAAAATTCCATAGACCGTTACTGGTCAGTTAGACGTTTCAAATACAGAGAAAGAAGCAGAAGAAGAACAGCTAGTCCTCTGCGATAGGCAGCCATGGGTATGAAGTGCTAGCGACTTTATTTTTCTTTGCCTCGGCGTATTCCGTCTCTTCTTCCCACTGACAGTGTATAGCCTAAACGATAGACTTGGTCCACTTTTGTCCACAGGCCACATGTACTGTAGCCTATTGGCAAAAATTGCTTACGACTGTTGCATTCTTATATTCCAGTTCCTAAATTACTCATGCATTTCAGTTGCACACTCTTCGTCAAACTGTAATTGAACTGGTAGGCTAAGTAACATTTCAGGTATCAAGTTATAGCGATATCGTGTGTGGTTGACTTGTAAGGATTAAGACTCGCTTAATCCGTTGACTTGATCATCTATAGGCAGCTATTAGGCTACAAGGGATCTCCTACAGCACGGTACTGAAATTAGTAGGCCTACCAGCTCAACAAATAAGATGGGAGTAGAGGACGTGTAATGTCTATATTAGGCCGACATCCGCTCCTGAGTATAGTAACCTTGCGGGGGCGCTATAAAAATCTTCGTAATGAATCCTCGTAGGCCCAATGAATTACAGCTAGTTCAAGAAACTTGAAACTGTTCAAGATTGCAGAAGTTATATATAGCCTATAGTTACTATAGTAGACTGTAGTGCATGCTTCATAGATTAAGGTTGAGGCCTGGAACCTCTTGGAGGGTTCAGTCACAGATCAGCAGATGCTAAACAGAACAGCGAAACAAAACTATCCCAGTGTATTACAATAATTACAACTAATTAAGCTTATAGCCTATGCATTGTCCGAACACCGTAAACATGTACGTTAGTCTCTAGCTAATTTACGTCTGTCGTAGCTTCTTTCAACTGTTGCAGTTTATGAGCAATCTCGCTGAGTATGCAAAGTCAGTTGTTGAACAAAAGAAAATTAGTATGTACAAAGATGAGTTTGTTCATTGTCTGTCGTCGCCGGGATTTGAACCTCTGACCTACCGGTATCTGTTGACAGTCCAGTTCGCTAACCACTAAACTATGTCGTGCACCCCAATACAGAGAAAACTACAAAGAACATTTTAGATAATTATTGTCTTCAGCAGCGCTGGATACGACACCGTGAAACCTTGCAATGGAAATTTACTTGGTGGACACGTGCAACCTGTTTAAAAGACGCTCAAAAGAAATACTTTTGTTAATAAAAGCTTAGGTCAAATCATGATTCTGGACCTGGTACTTGACCCGATGCCTGGCCACGATTCATACAAAGCCAGGCTTAGCCAGCAAACAACTAACGAGTGACTTGTTAGAGAATGCATGTTTACAGGTCATCTGCGGTGGCGATATATTTATCGGCTATAGGCCTATATACCATATAGGCCTATTAATTATAGCTTATAATGTATGCTGCAAATAGCTTAGCTATAGAGGCTGATACGTGTTGCAGTTATTTGGGCTTGAAAGGGCGAAGAGGGTAAGCTATTAATTAGGAAAAACATTTTGCCAGAGGACTTGGCAAAGGTGACGCATGCTTAAGCTAAGTGTAGACCCTAATTCCTTAATGGTTTTGCATTTCGTACCTATCAATCGTAGCTCGTAGCCTATACTTGTATGTATAGGCCTACAGTAACTAAATCCCTCTGGAGCAGGCACGTATAGCGAGACTTAAATTCAAGAGGAGGCAACTTCACAGACCATTGGCAAAATCCTGGTCACTGGGGTCATTAGTCAATGCATGGAAGTTACAGTAGGCGAGGCAACTGCATGGTTATGGAATAATAACGTCAAGAGGAGGCTTTGCACAGAAAGCGTCTGTAAACTTAATTGAAGAAAAACTGGTTTAGGATTAGCGTACAACCCAGAATAACTGCTGGTAGCGTAGGGCCTATGCCAGGCGCCATGGGGGATAGAGGGGCTTAGCCCCCCTAACTGCGGCTCAGCCCCCACAAGAGTGGGAAATCACTGCAAATCACAGGGAGGAGGGGACAAAAGGGAAGGGCTTGGAGCTTTAGCCCCCCCCCAACTTGAAATCCTGGCGCCTCCACTGGCCTATACATACTGGAATATACACTAATAAAAATAATTGTGTATTTATATAAAAGTTTAACCACCTCCTGGCAGACTTGTATACGAGACATAAAACTCGAGACCGAGACCGAGACAGTCGGGTCCGAGACCGAGACCGAGACCGAGACAGTGGGGTCCGAGACCGAGACCGAGACGAGACACCAGGTCCAAGACAGTTCGAGACAGTTCAAAACGTGTGAAATGCACATTGGACCCAAGTCCCGAAACAATTTTTCTCAACTTTTGAAGTCTAATACAAGGGTCAAGTCACTGAAATCAGCCGATCACCTGAATTTTATAAAGTATAAAGAAATTAAATATTTCAGCCATTCTGAAATCTTCTAAATGATTCTAAAATTTAGACCAAGAAAATTCCATATAGGCCTAGGCCCTTGGCCTATTAGCGATTTAGCGACGTAAGTCACATCACTCACTTTGAGAAACTAGATGTTCCAAGCGTTTCGCTTATGTTGGCTGTACACAAACGACGAACGGCATGCCATTTATTTTGTTTTTATTGATTTCAAACTGCGTGAATGCAAATTTCACGATTTCGGGTTCTTTATGCGACATTTTAAGATATTTGGAAATTTTGGACTGAAAGTGCAAACTTAAGACTGCTTTTTTCAATACGGTAGGCCTACTCTTAAATCTTAATACCAGAAACACCGCTTTTTAAACTTCCTGTCTGTTTGGCACTTCCGATTAACTAGTTATCCGTTCGGCACAAGACACTTTATAGCGCAATACTGTACGATGTTCCGAACAAAATACAGTTTGTACGAGAACTTTGGAGACCGCTTCTACAAGAGAACAAGACTTTCGCTTCGAGACAGTTTCCAAAAAGACAAGACTTTCGCTTCGAGACAGTTTCCAAAAAGTCAAGAAATGATTTCGAGACCAAGACCGAGACCGAGACAGTGGGGTCCGAGACCGAGACCGAGACCGAGACATCAAAAACCTGTCTCGAGACGTCTCGAGACCGAGACAGTGTCTCGAGACAATACAACTCTGCCTCCTGGACAATTAGGCCTAATTGTAGGCCTATACATGCAGGAATATTGTGTAGATTAAAACTGAACTGCGCAAACTATGCGTCTCTCGCAGATTAAAACCAGTTACAAAGGTCGATCCGTGTAAGCGCACAGCTTGCAATGTTTGGGAGGTGCCAGCTAACAGATACTTTTTAGTGGTTGACGCAGCTGTGTTTATGGTTTCCACTTGAACTCAAAAGTGGTAGGGACCGTTGAGCGCGTAGGCCTATTGCGTAAGTTACAAGATGGTAGGACTAAACCAGAGCAACTAAAATGAAGAGGTCGAAGATCGAGGTCCAACTGAGTTACCCTATCTTGTGCAAATCGCGTCCTAATTTAGGCTACTGAAGGCTGCGCAGCCCTTGAGCAGAGACTCCTATGCCTAGGGCTGCACAAGTTTGCTCCAGTGATGCTTATACAATTATACTGTGGAGGACATTCCCATTTTACAGGCTGTCTGTATGCCTAGCTGGATGCAGAATCCAGCTCGCGTACGATATAACTGGCAGGTCTAAAGGACATGACGTGTACAACATCCAATTATTTTTCGTGCACACATAAGCCAAGTGGGCCAAAACAGTCTCGAGTCTCTCGACAATGAACAAAGTCTGCGAAACGTTTCAAAACTCATTCTGCTGGGAAAATCGCTTAGCTTTGTTGTTCCTGCCCTGAATTGAATAGTCGGCTTTTGTATCACATTCAGTGGTAGTAGGCCTTATTATAAGTCAGATCTAAAATCGCGTATATGCTGATAGTTTGTATCAGCAGCATAGGCTAGGCCTAGTCATATAGACCACATACGAGGCCTACAAGGAGCTACTACCTAAGCCTTTAATAATAATTTTTATTCTTATGCTATAAATTTCTGAATCGAAGATTTTTGTGATTAGGCCCTATTACAGTATTGAATCATGTGGTTGTGACGTATTTTGGTCCATAAATAATACTGTATCAGATAAACAAGTCTATATTAAGGCATGGAACCATATAAACATAATAATATTATACGGCACAGTTCAGAGTATTTCGAAGCCATCTTCTAGAACAGCAGCAAGCCCAGGGACCATGGCCGATAAAGGTCTACGTTGTTATTGGCTGTGAACATCACCAGTCGCTCTTAACGAGGACATCGCTACTGAACGCAGACAGTGTAGATTGGGTGCAATTCAACGTTTAACATATTTTGTCTGAGTTTTGGAAGGTACGTTACCGTAGGCTACGTAAGACAGTTAGGCCTACTGTAGGCCTACATTGGAACTGAAAATATCTGCTTTTGTCGTATAGGGCAACGGTATTGTATACATTTCTTGATTTTCTTCCAATAGGCCTATATATAGGCTATATATATTATTACAAAAATATTTAACAAAATAGAATAGGCTATGTTTTGATTTATTTTAACCAATGGGAGCACCTCTGGTTAGGTCGTAGGCCTACTGTAAAAGGCGATTTAGAAATCCGTAAATACAATACAGTGCTGCTGCTGCTGCTGCTAATGATGATGATGATGACGCTGATGATGATGACGACGATGACAATGATGATGACGACGACGACGACGAAGTCAATGATAATCTTTGGAATAAAACGAAGCGCGTAATCTTTGTAGGTTATTTTCTAAAGGAGACTAAAGCCAGCAGAAGCCATGATTCGTATGAAAGCCTTCGAGAAGCTCTTGTCCAGAGGACTTAGAGGAGTGGCACTTGTTGATCGCAAGTCAGCCAAGAGCAACCCGAATGTCTTTCTTTCGCGAGGCCAGTTATCGTCGAAGGTCTCTTACTCGACGCGGTCGATCGTCGGAAGTGGTGTTACCACCCTTGGCCCAGACACAAGAGGTGCTTGGATCGACCACCGGAACTACCAAGTCCACGTGGCACCCAGGCCTGCATCCGCCACTGGCCGTCTCGTACCCCACACCCGGCTCGACCCACACGCTAGGGTGTTGCGGGTCAGATGGAGCCCCGGCGAGGAGAGGCTGTATCCGTATGCGTGGTTGAGGGACTGTTGTCGGTGCGATGCCTGTTTCCACGAGGGCACAAGGTCAAGGCTGGTTCAGTTTCACGAGATCAACCTGAATGATATGCCCACCGATGTAGAGGTATTTCTGCTTTTGTTCGTTTATTTCTTCTTTCGTTCAGTTTTGTTGATCCATTCAGGTTGGTGGCCAACTAATTGATTGGTCAAGGGTAGTAGTACCGTAGTATATAGTAGTATATAGTATCAAGAAGTATAATAGTATGAAGTAGTTAATAGTATCAAGTGGTAGACCCTTTATAGTATGGAGCAGTATCAATTGTTTAACTATATCTGATGGCTGCCACGGTCATTGACGTCGATTATGCCTTACTTTCCAGAAAGCTTCTTTTGGTCGTTAAAATTTAGCAATGCAGAAAGGACCTACTTCTTCCCTAAATAGCGACACTATTCTATGACATAGTAGTTTTGTAAAATCTAACTCTTTTCATCTGTACTGTCTATCCATGCATACATCCATCCATTCATCCGTCCGTCTGTCCGTCCGTCCATCCAATGGATGTATGTCGCAGAAGTTTCAGCAAACATACTTTAGCCACTTCAGTACTTCACAAAGCACTACAAACACGACTATCGAAGTGATCTGAAGAAGTGCCTTTTAAGTATATTTTAAAATCTAAACTCTTCATGTTAGTATATGTTGCACTTGCACAATGCACATAGCCGTTACTTGGCCTTGTTGTCTTGTGTTTATCTTGAGGAAGTCACTCACACGTTTCCTGTATAATTATGAATACTTGCAGTGTCTTTCAAGAGCTGCATCTATGTAGCTCTTGAAAACTCTTGAAAATTCTGTGGTGCTTGGAAGAATAAGAAAAGAAATGAGGTGATCAGAAAGTTGCTGTTACTGACAAAATACAAGAGGCCAAGTTGAGATGGTACGGTCATGAGATGAGAAAAGAGGATGAAAACTGCATGAAAAGAATTACGAGAGCAGAGGTCACCGGATGCCACAGTCAAGGACGACAGAAGGAGAGATGGGGAGACATGATACAACAAGACCTGAAGTCTCTTAGATTGAAGAAAGAAGATACTGACAGAAAAAAGTGGAGAAGTAGGGTCTGAGTGGCTGACCCCTCCAATGGGAGGGATTAATTCAAGCCTGAAGGAGATATATTGCTGTTATTAACTTATTATTGGTATTGTTATTGGTGTTGTTATTGATATTGTTATTGATATTGTTATTGATATTGTTATTGATATTGTTATTGCTGTTGTTATTGCTGTTGTTATTGCTTTTGTTGCTATTACTTCTCACAGTCTGTGTTGTGTATCTTGGTCTCTATCTTTGCAGGTCGTTGTATTCGTAGTTTGCTTGTGTGGATGGTGCAGTACATGCTCTTTGTCACAATTTTGATGTTCTTTTGTTAAGAGTCTATACTTATCGGTGGTCTTCTTAGTTCAGACACTGTTCAGTGGGCTTGATTCAGTGGCATACATTCAGTCATCTTGTGTAGTCTGTTATTGTTACTCTTTCGCTGAAGCTGCCTTTTGTCAGAGTCTATAGATGCTTTGCTTAGCAGGTAGCAGCCTAAACTTCACGTTGCAACTGTAGTCTCACAATGGAAAACTTATCTTCTGACCAAGGTTCCCTCCCATCGTGGTCGTTTACTGTGGTTCATTGAAATTGAAATGCAAATTTTGGGGTCTCCTTTAAATGGTGGCTGTCTCAGATTAATTGCTGATCTGGAGTGCCATCATGCAGATCATATACGTACATAAAAAGTACCGTAATATTATTACTATGTAAATTTTCAAATACATGCATGCATGCATACATCTGTATATATGAAAAAGTGAATATATAATTATACTGACTTGCTTGCGTACATCCCGGTGCATACCAATATGTACACAAATTCCTACTTATATACACTGTATATAAACATTCTATATTTGTATATAAATTATAAAGATTTATTTACATGCATACATAGTGCATACTGGTACAATAGGTACATACTAATACATGCATGTATGCATGCATACATTCTTACATACATACATGCATACTTACTTATATACATAACACACATTTATAGCACTCATTGAATTATAAGAACTAACATTGCATCTTATCATGAGGAACATTATGAGTTTCTACATGTGTTTGCAAACCAGATTCTGACTCTGGTTTCTCTGAATCTGATGTTGCTTCAACTTTGACTTAACTTTATCTAACAGACTACACACTTTGACTATGGTTTACATGTAATGAGCATTAATAGATGTCTTGTACAATGTGCATTCTAATAGCAATCAATCAATCAGTCAGTCAATATTCGTTTAATTCAACAATTCTAGTTGTCATAGACGCAACTAGTCACAAGTTACACAGGTAAATTATTAGGTGCCAGCTACAATTACATGTTATGGGAATTTTATGTTAACTAATATACATCTAATAACAGCATTTTAGGAGTGTTAGATGTTAGTTTTATTTTATACTGGTGTGGTGCTAGTGAAATTTTACATCTTAAAATATTCCAGAATATTTAAGTTTGGTAAGTCAGTGTTGTGGTTGCTTTCCTTGAGTAACTTGTTGTCTCTCATAAAATACAAATTGATGAATTGATCCGTTTAAACTGTTTCAGGCAAACCTTGAAAGTCAGGAACTTACAGTGACGTGGTCAGACGACCACCGCAGTGTTTTTCACTTTAACTGGTTGTTGGAGCACAACTTTGGAACAGTTGCTGACCAGAATCCAACCAACTCCACATCACCACTGCTCTGGAATTCAGACTCTCAATTTCTTAACGTGGACTTTAATAAAGTGAGCAATAAACTTGTCTTACACAATTTTAAAACTATCATGCCATGGACTGCAACATTATTTCATAACGTTGCTTTCTGCTACTGGAATGAATGTTATTGCCACTGGTCATCTATGTCCCCTTATCTTTCACATTTTATGGAGACCACTGTTGCATGTAAACATGGTAAACTGCGCACTTGACAACGTGTATCTTCAAGACTGTCTTGATGCTTTCTTTGCTCTCAAGTGACTTTTACAAAACTGTTCTTGTAGTGTTTGATTTGTTAAGAGTTTGATTTAGGAGTGTGAAGTTGAAGGGCATCATAAGCTCCCTATAGAGGCACTTTGCATCAATTAACTTCAACTCACCCAAATTAAATTTGACAAATTCAACACTACTTAAAAGATAAAGAATAGATGCTTGTAAACCTGTTGAACTGTCAGTCGTCAGGATTTAAAGTGTGCCAGACCCTCACATGACAAATGCTAAACATCACATCTCATGTCATCAGCTGCTACTATTACATTGGACTTTTGACCAGTAAAAGTTTCATGTTTATATCCATGTGATATCCATCTACTTTATTGTTATTGACCAAACTAAAAAAGAGTGTGAATTTCCTAAATAAACTGTGGAAATTTATAGGCTGTTTAAAATGTTGTCATGATGATGTACAGCTGCTGAAAGATGACCAAATCCTCTACAACTGGTTGACGGCTTTGGAAGAGACTGGACTTGTGCTGGTTTCGAATGCTCCACAGGTGGAAGGACAGCTGGAAAAGATTGCCAATAGAATTGCTTATGCGAGAATGACGTGTTTTGGGTAAATCTTTCTTAATTGAAGTTTCACACACATTTCATACTCACTGATTTACCCTTGCATTGTCTCGTACAAATTTCACTTGCTTATAATCATAATCATAAACTCAACATTTCTGAACTGCTACTTTAAAGCTTAGCACAGGGCACCAGTTTATTAACGAGTGTTGCATCATATCAGAGGGATTAAATGCATATATGCTGGTACACATTTGATGCTGCAGAAAAATCCTCCATCATTTGCTCACTATATAAATATAAAAACTGTGATAATGCTAGTTCTCAGGATTGCTCCTAAATAAAATTAGATAATGTTAAATCCATGAGTAGGCCTATGCTGTTAGTTCCAAACTGTACATTAAATTAGATATTTAAAATTGTTTATAACAGCCCATTGCATCATTGTTTACTGGCATTTTCCACCTTTTCGCTGTTGGATGCATTTGTTCTAAAGTGTGGCATTTGTCTCGTTCTAATAAAGATTACATACTTGCCTATATAAACATGTATACATTGTTAGCAAAAACACCCAGTAGGTCTATTGCAGCACACATGCCTGCTGTTTGTTTTTGTTTTATGGATCTGGTATCACCGACATAAGACTTGTGAACTGAATACTAAATTAATTCATGGGAGCAACATTTTTCTGTGAATTCATTTCAAAGATTGAAATTATTTGTTTCTGTAGGCCTACAATGTTTGTTCGAAACAAAGATAATTGCGGAAAAGTAGCGTACACTACATCCAAGTTGGAACTTCACAATGCCATGGTGTATTATGACTATATTCCAGGGGTATGTGCTAATGTAGATTGTAATAGAAGAAGTAGAAGAGGCGGAGAAGGAGGAGAGGATTAATGAGAAGAAGAAGAAGAAAGAATAAAAGAAGAGGGAGAAGAGCAAGCCCCTTAAACCAGCCCCAAGAGGCAGCCCTGGGTATGAAGTGTTAGCAATTTCACCTTCTTATTGTCAGCATGAGCGGGCGGTTGA
Source organism: Aporrectodea caliginosa (assembly GCA_020284085.1). Taxonomy (NCBI): domain Eukaryota; kingdom Metazoa; phylum Annelida; class Clitellata; order Crassiclitellata; family Lumbricidae; genus Aporrectodea; species Aporrectodea caliginosa. Next base: position 73,482 of record JACEVL010000549.1, on the reverse strand, counting down.
CCAGTCCTCTACCTTGATTGCTGCCTCATCTCCCTCTGACAGTGGGTGGTCAGTGTACTGCTCTTATGTCTTTACCATTGTGGGTCCTTCCTCCTGGAATGTCCTTCCACTTTATACGCTCTAAGAATTTGGCTGGGGTATCTCCCTCATGTGCCTGCTGCTTGAAGAGTTTTATTCCCTTGGGCCTTTCATGCTGAATAGCTTATACTGTAAGAGGCGCTTTACAAATTTTCAAATACAATACAATACAATACAATGTCTGAGTTTCCTCTGGAGTGGAAATGAAACAGAAACCTGCCAGGATTGAACCTGTGACCTCTAGGTTGACATCCAGCATCATTGCACAATGCACAATCAGTGGTAAACAATGAGATAACATAACGATTCATTATAATAGAGCTCTTGTTGAAATGTTCTGTGAAGACACTGTTTAAGTTTCTAATGCATCTACTTGGCCTTGGCCTGATAGATTGCTTGTAAATGGTTAGGCTGATTATAATATTGATTGTGTTAATAACTTCTGATGCAAAGCAATTGAAATGTGCATGTTTTGAAATGCAGCTGCCCTGTTTGTTTCATTATAAGTACTGTACAATGCAGTTGATAAAAACAACCTTGAACAGTTTGACTCATATGGGTCAACATCATACAGCTGTGAAAGTGGACTCTAAAGTGTAGTCCAAAGGCTCTTACTTACCCATGTATTGACCCCAAAAGGATGGTGGCTGAACAATACCTAATGGCATAAGTGACCAATCGGTCACTTATCTAAGTGCTCTAGATATGCAATCAGCTTTTCATCTTTAACTGCAAACCTTTTATCGATAGCTACAGCTACCACCTAAATTTTAAGAACACTATATTTTAAGTAATTGCTTTCACTGTTCATACCATCAGATGAGAAAGTGAGTGTCCTTAGTTTCAAATATGAAATCTATCGAGTTAGAACCAATAAGTTTGTGCCCTGCAAACTTAGCTGTTGAGTGGCGCTTTTGAAATTGTTCAGTATACGTACGATCAGGGTTACAATCTTAGGATCAGTAGTGAGAGGTTCCGCGACAACTCATCTACAGACTTTTCGTCTACGACACTTCGTCTACAGACACTTCGTCTACCGACATTTCGTCTACAAGTGTATCTGTATTCCATTAGGGCTAATCAACAGAGGCCACTTTCTTATAATTTCTCTAAAACGTGCTTTATATTCTCAGGAATCCAGCTTCTAATTACTGAAAAGATTATTTTCATCAATCCAACTTCTATTGAATAGAAACTTAGTTTCATCCATGCATCCAGCTTGGTTTCCAGCTTCTATTTACGGGAAAAATTATTTAGATCAATCCAGCTTCTATTTCAACACAGGAGTGTTTTCATCAATCCCACTTCCATTTAGGGAAACAGTTTTTTCATCAATCCAGCTTCCATTTTAAAGTGACAATGTCAAATAACTTTGTAGACGAAATGTCGGTAGACGAAATGTCTGTAGACGAAGTGTCGTAGACTAAAAGTCTGTAGACGAATTGTCGTGACACCGTAGTGAGATAGTCTTGTTTCAGTTAGAAAGCAGATTCATGGTGTTTGTTTGCAGGTGAAAATGGTGCACTGCATTCAAGAGCAGACATCTGGTATGAAGGGTAGAAGTGTGTTTGCCGATGGTTTTATGGCAGCCAACGAATTGAGGCAACGATTCCCCGACCAGTTCCGACTCTTGGCATCAGTCAAACTGGACTTCTGTGCCATCGGAAAGGAATACCTTGATTATCATCTGCTTTCACGGCACTCTACTATCAAGTTAGATATCTCACAGTTTGATTTATTGCTTGGAATTCTCTGTCTTTCTGTCTTGGCACTGTCTTTATGTCTTGGCACTGTCATTTTCTGTCTTGGCACTGTCTGTCTTTCTGTCTTGGCACTGTCTTTTCTGTCTTGGCACTGTCTTTATGTCTTGGCATTGTCATTTTCTGTCTTGGCACTGTCATTTTCTGTCTTGGCACTGTCTTTATGTCTTGGCACTGTCATGTCTTGGCACTGTCATTTTCTGTCTTGGCACTGTCATTGGGCACTGTCTTTATGTCTTGGCACTGTCTGTCTTGGCACTGTCTTTATGTCTTGGCACTGTCATTTTCTGTCTTGGCACTGTCTTGGCACTGTCATTTATGTCTTGGCACTGTCTTGGCACTTCTTTATGTCTGTCTTGGCACTGTCTTGGGGCACTGTCATTTTCTGTCTTGGCACTGTCTTGTCTTGGCACTGTCTTTTCTGTCTTGGCACATTTTCTGTCTTTGTCTTTTCTGTCTTGGCACTGTCTTGGCACTGTCATTCTTGGCACTGTCTTGGCACTGTCTTTTCTGTCTTGGCACTGTCTTTGTCTGTCTTGGCACTGTCTTTATGTCTTGGCACTGTCTTTTCTGTCTTGGCACTGTCTTTGTCTTTTCTGTCTTGGCACTGTCTTTATGTCTTGGCACTGTCTTTCTGTCTTGGCACTGTCTTTCTGTCTTGGCACTGTCTTTATGTCTTGGCACTGTCTTTCTGTCTTGGCACTGTCATTTCTGTCTTGGCACTGTCTTTATGTCTTGGCACTGTCTTTCTGTCTTGGCACTGTCTTTATGTCTTGGCACTGTCTTACTGTCTTGGCACTGTCTCTTTATGTCTTGGCACTGTCTTTTCTGTCTTGGCACTGTCTTTATGTCTTGGCACTGTCTTTCTGTCTTGGCACTGTCTTTATGTCTTGGCACTGTCTTTATGTCTTTTCTGTCTTGGCACTGTCTTTCTTCTGTCTTGGCACTGTCTTTCTGTCTTGGCACCCATTGTCTTGGCACTGTCTAAATGTTAATCTTCTGTCTCAGACTGTCATTTTCTGTCTTGGCAATACTTTACTTCTTGGCATTGAGATCTAAATGTTCCTTTACTTTCTTCTCTCTCTATTTCCTTGCCATAATTGTATTGCTAGTGCTGTACACCAGAGACCTCATATACATACTTTGTAATACAATGAATTCTAACCTAACTTAACAATGTCAATTAATTCATCAACAGAAAATAAACACAACATGATCTCATTATAAGGTGAGTTTTAAAATAGCTCCCAGAAGCAGTATTATAATGAGTTTCTGTTGTATTTACTTATTGTCCTTGTTATATATTACCACAATTAGACAAAACTTTAATTACCAAATGAATGTTAATTGAACTTTCTTTTGAAAGGTTGGATGAAAGAGAGAACATCATGCAGATTGTCTATAATTCCAAAGCCAGAGAAAGCGTCTTGAATCTAGATACAGATGAAGTTGATCAGTTCTATCATGCTCTGCAGAATTTCGCCGAGATCCTCCACAGTCCAGAGAATTTGGTCGAAATCAATCTTCGCGCAGGTAATGTGGCTAAAACCATGTTCAGAGTTAACCTGGCATATATTAAATCAGGCCTACCATTACATTTAGCTCTATTTAGGGTAACATTTAGTCTATATTTAATCTCTATGGAATATTCAGTCTCTATGGAATGGACTTCCTCCATCTCTAAGCCTACCATCCTCTCTGGTGACATCTCTGCTCTTTCTCTCATCTTAAAACCTTCCTTTTCTCTCAGAGTGTCTCGCACTAGGAGCGCTTCTGAAAGGCTTATGCTGTGAGAAGTGCTTTATAAATGATCAAATACAATATAATACAATACAATATATTTGAAGTAACAATGAAGTAAAACAAAACAATGTTCATAGTAGCAGTGAACTGCATGCATTGCTTTTCCTGATTGACAGTGCACTGATAATGCAGTGCTGGTTACTATAAGTGTAACACATGGAAATGTTTTGTTTGTACTGTTCTGTATTATACTGTATCGTTTTATAATTTCCATTCTCTGATGAACTGTATTCTGCTGTTTTGTACATGTACTGCTTGTATTTAACAGTACTGAATTTTACTGCATTATTCTATATTTTACTGTATTGTGCTTACTTATATTGTACTATACTGTTGCAGTGTACTGAAATTTACAGACTCCTTTTAAATGCATATCACTATAAGACAGAATCTGTTATAACACAGTCTCGGTCATGGACCCCATTTGTATTTCAGCCAATGAAACTAATTTCATCATAACACAGTCTCCTTATAAGGTGGGTCGTCTTATGGTTCCAAAAGACAGTGCTATAACATTTTTCTGGTATATTTTGAATGAAGAACTATTAAGAAAACGATGTGTTATACATTTTCTGACTAACCGATCTGTTTTCTTGTTTGTTTTATTAGGTAGTATTGTCTGTCTGAACAATTGGAGGGTGCTTCATGGACGTACACCATTTGAAGTCATCCCTGGTTCGGACGCTGTCATGCTGAGAGGATACATGGACTGGGATGAGGTCCATTCCAAGCGCAGGCTCCTCAGATCCGAACTTGGTATTGGTGACGAAAAATGAGTCAACTTACCCTCCAGAATTACGCACAGGAAACAAACACTATCCTGCTCTGTGAATATACAACTTTCAGTTATATTGTGTGATGAAGTCTGAAGACTATTCGTGTAACTCTGCCAGATTGGTAACTGGTTTTCAAACATTTGCTTGGATACCTAACTGAACTACACTTGGAAGCGGACTAGCTGTGCCTCATATTTGTGCTTCTGTGTGACTCTGTGTGTTACAATGTTTGGTAGTAGTACATGTACTAATAATAATAACGATACAGTTAAACTATGTTTGTAAAAGGCTAACTGAAACAATACATGACATTTTCGCTCTTGTCATTCATTTGCATTTAAGTAGGCTGTCCATATAGCACTGAAAGTGTATTGTTTCAATGTTTTCCCTTTGTATCTGAGCTTTGGCTTCTGGTGCTTTGTCTGAAGTTCATACTTTGGTATTCCAGTTTTAATGAGAGATTGTAACGTTGGTCATTGGCTGTTGTGATGTTCTGTTCATTCCTTAGAGTCAGCTGTGCCTTCATCCCAGTCAGTGGAATACAAAGGGAGTTCACAGGGCAACATTGAAGCTCCTCTTGCTCAACTAGCACAGCGAGACCCAAAAAGAAGTCCTAAAATAGAAGTGCTTGACACAGGCAGCCGTGTGTGTATATGTGTGTGTGTCTGTTTGTTTGTGTGTAATGTTTAATGGTCTTGCCTTTTACTGGTAGTCTTCTATTCTGCCTTCTGAATCCAAATAACTAATCATATATTTTGTCTGACCAATGATTCGTAGCTTTTTGCTGTACTTTAAGGCAGCTGTAACAATCTGTGACTCATAATTGCGATGTGTCAAACGGATTGTTTCAATAAAGGAATTATTACTATTACTATAATCTGCATAATTTTCTTATACCATTTTGTTGCCTAGCTTTTCTTGCAGTTTACTATCAGTCAGTTAATTTGCTGCCATGTATTAATATTACTTAGTAATTGTTATTAATAGTAATATCTATTATTGGCTAACAGTCTAATAATATAACAATTTTATTGCCTATTTGCTAATAGTAGGCCTAGTTTTAACAGTATTATTAACATGTTGAATCTAACAAGATACTTTGATTAATGGAAGCCGATGCAAAGGCAAGGGTGCTGCATGCACATGACATGAAAATGCCATTTAATGACGAAGTCAGAAGTTAAATAAATTTTGTTCCATTTGTTGACTGTTATATGGGGATTCATGTTACACGTGCTGTGAACAACGAGGGGGGGAGCATGTTTTAAGAGTTTGGGGTGCAGTTTATCTCTACAGCAAATTGTGTGATTTCTAGGTCTCTAGAGAAGACATTGCGGAAACTGTGTCTTACGAATAAAAAATCATGTTACAATCACTGACTGAATATTTCCTTATTCCAGGCTTTTTAATTGAATTGCTTTCAAGTAAAGTTTCATTACATGTATGATACAGGTCCCAGGGATCACATCAGAAGGAGAATTCAGCACATTAGAAGAGTGAATGTGAAATGAGAGAAAAAGGAAAGAACTGGTCAAGGAACAGTCAATTAGTTAGTAAGAGACAGACACACAAGAAGACAGGAAATGACAAGGAGATAAAGGAAGGCAATGGAGTAGAAACTATGGAGTATATGTATGTGACTTTAATAAACCGCTAAAACAAGACTGAACTGTAGTAAATGCTTTTTACTAGGTACAGGCAAGAAAACACAAAAACAATAAAGCTACACACGTATTGTACAAACATGCACACACATGTTATGTACACTGTACACGCTTGAGGTAATGAAGAATATAACGTTAAAGACTGTTACAGATAATTAATCTCTCTCGACACATTTTTTACAACTTCGACAAAGTCAACTGCCAACAAAACGGTGAACAAAGAATTTAACCAAGAAAATCCACTTCTTGCATAATAATGCTTTAGAAAAAGATCTCCGTGGCAAAAAGCTGAACTATTTTAGCAAAACGAATCATAATCAAACTGTAAAGCGTAAAACTGAGAATATCGTCATTCTTATGTCATAGTTACCAGCGAACCCTTAAAAGAATCTGCAGAGCAATACCTCCTACATCTCGTTTTTAGACTTTCTTGCACAGATGTTACAACGTCAACATCATGTAGCACAGCAGAACATTATTTTTACCAAGAGATCAACTTTCATTTCTACAAGTGAAGCATACTGCATTACGCAGTCATCAGCTGATTCACCAAGGACCTAAAGTAACCTCCCTGCCAATCTTACCCATCTTTTGACCAACACTTTTAGACCTAAACACCCCACACAAATACATTGTAACAGTCGCAGACCTACCCGAGACAAAATGTGAGACAGGGAAATTGTTGTTCGCAGCTGTACGCCACAACTGCACAAGCTAAAACTTCTCTCAACCAACTGCCTGTGAAACAATCTCCCACAAAGGACAATTCAGCTATCAATTCTGATCAAAATGCCTTAAGCCAAGACCAAGTTTAGACCTATAGCAGATTAAAATACAGATTTTAAGACTTAACATCCAAAAGTTACAGCTTTCCCTTTTTAAAATCTTTCAGCGCATTCATATCTCCAACATAATAGATGTTTCATCATGGGTGAAGCAGTCCAGCGCTACCCAGAGCGATGTTTTAAGCATCAATTGGCATTTCTTGACATAAGTCTTCAAACATTGGAATTTAAGCAAAATGTACTTATTCCAGAAACTCAGTTGCTTCTACGACTACCAAAGTCTGCGTTTCTGTCTTCAATCAGCACCTGTTAGGTAAATCGAAGGCACTACATAAATTGTTCAGACCACCATCTACCCAACAACCAAAACCATGGTGCGCCAGATAGTGTCTATGCATCAATTCTTCATCCCAACTTCTAAACTAAAATCTACCTTACAACATTAGGTTGCAGCACAAACTAAACTACCATCAGTGGCAATTCTGACCTTTCCACCAAATTCTCCTTAACCAACCGAAACAGACAAACAGCATCTGGAAACGAACATCAGAATCTTAAATTCTATAAACCACGAAAGTCGACTTGTTTCACCGTTTTCACCGTAAGACAAAATAATATTTAAAAATTCGTATAGCACCCTTTCAAGAAAACACACGGAGGTACTTCTGTTATATTTCAACTGACATTCAAGTGGACAAGCACATGACAAACTCCAGTAGTACACATCTCTGAACTGGTATAACCAATCTTGTAAAAATTCACACAGTGGGCTAGAATCTTCATTTAATTTTTCAGTTAAATTCCTCAATATAGTATTGACAAATGGCAAAATCTCTGTCAGGTTTTACTTTTAAAAAGAGCATTCTACCTTCTATCACTACACAGAAAAACTTAAATGTCCCAATGGGGTTTAGATTATAAGTTCTAAACATCAAAGTTTTGATTTGATTTCCAAATTTGGCACTGTAGTCTCTGCAGGATTTTCTGCAGTTAGATTAAATAGTTCCAGGTAGATCTTAACACCGAACACACGATGGCCAATGTTTCATTTTACACATAATTTATTTCCAATCTCAACATCGAAAGGTCAGTTTCCATAATATGCCTTTAGATTTTGCAAAGAAGTTCTGACTATGGTACTCCAATAAGAAATGTAATCTATGATCAAGTAACATATTTCTTTCAAACATGAAAAACTTTAGGGGGCAAGAAATGCAAAGTAAAATTTTAATGCTTGAACTGCCTTTTCCATGCTGCTAAACTCTCCTTTTTCTTCAAAACACTTAAAACACTTCAAATATTTTTTGAAAAGTATTAAGACAGACAAAACAGAAATATTGACAGATGTCCTACTAAAAAACTAAAGCTGAAAAGATGCAAATTATAAATAAAGAAACACAATAAACAAGATAAAAAAAAACTGTACAATGAGAAAGAAGAAAATCACACATCCTTGAACATTTTCTATAGGCTGCTACAATTTCTAAAAAAAAACTTGTGAACAGCCAAACATTACCTGTGTGTTACAGCTACCTCAGCTGCAATGCCCAGGATCATACAATCGATTATGAGAAGTTTCTGATGATGCCAAGTTAACCCTTTAACTTAACTACAACAGAACTATTTTACGAACTAAGCAAGAATGAAGTACAGGATGGTAACCTATTACGCATCTATGTACCGACCGACCATAAGGTGTGCAGACCTTTGAGAGCATACAGAATACCTCTGTCCAGCCATGTTTGAAAGGACTTAAGAACACTAGTTCCCAAAGGCAGAGCAAAACACGGCTGCTAAAGTTATAGGTTTTCAGTCCTTACCCATTTTACGCATAAAGCTGCCAAGCTCTGGAAAACATTGCTTTCATCAGCAAACACCAAACCAAGCACCTACCAACGTTCACTGGTAGCATTATCATAAGTCTTCTGAAAAAGTTTCACGGAAAATTCAACTGAACGTTAGAACACATTTTGAGAAAGCCAAACCGAAGAAGCCTCAGAGTCTTTGGCAAAGTACGGATCATGCGAAAAATAGCAGTGCACGACAAAAACCACCTATAGACGAACAGCTCCAATCAATAAACTTTTAGAAAACTGTAAAGTACCGACAACAAATCTGAAGCACTTTATGACTAAACTTGGCAAATAGCAATCAATAGATCTCTATAGGATAGACTAGCTACGCGTAAAAGGTGCATTTCCGATAAAAAGTAACAGGCCCTGTCTAAGTAATTTGAGTATAGAATGCATTTTCTCATCAGATTGACCGTCAAATACACCAACAGATGCCTTCAGATTACATGTTACTCAAAAATTGCCACACGTACGATAACATCAATCTGTACAATACGATCCTCAACAAAACATCACATGCTGAAGATAATATATACAATGATATTGCCCTCCTTCCAAAGTTCAGAAGTGTACACACGACCATACAACAGAACATTCATGTAGCCAAGCAGTTGTGCGTCGAGGACTTGTTGAAGGTCATTACATCAGAACTCAGATATAACACTGCCTGAGTGGAGGTCGAACCATACTCTCCGCATCACAGGCCTGAAAATGGTAGCCGACTGAAATCAGTCAGCTACCATGCCAATATGGTGGCAATATAACAATATTTCACATATGCACTGCACATATGTGCCCTATGCAAAGGGCAAACAGGATCCCAAATGTAAAATATCATATTATCACTCATATCCCCAACATATGACATTGTTCTTGGGATCCTGAGCAATACACCAATTGATAATAACACCAGAACCCAAACATAACATACACAGTTACATGTGAATTCTTATATAAACCAGTTGGGCACATGGATCCCAAATACATCAGACCTTATTATGTTATCACACACATAATCACAAGGTAAATTCCAATGAAACATGGCCACGAACAAGCACGCCAAACTTAATTCACCTTTACAGAAAGACCTCACTATGACGAAACCTCGTTACACGACAACAATGGAGGTAGCATTGTCATGAGGTTCCATGGTATGTCACTTTCATTTTGGCACTAAAACAGCAAGCCTGGCACCACACACAGAAAACTAACCATTACAGGAATACACCAGCAGATGCACGATAAATTGCACAGAACCAGTATAAGCGAGCCACTTTCTCTGTTAACAAGCCACAAAATTGCTACTTTACACAACTTCTGGCCAACTTGCAAGTTGAAATAATTCTGAAGGTCTTGATTTAACGAAAAAATACCAGAGATGGGCAGTAAGTTAATTGATGTAATTGAAATTACTTTGAATTACAATTGTAATTGGTAATTTGTTCGCCAGAGCTGGGTCAAAGTAATTGGTAATTTGTAATTGAATTACAATTTTTTCATGTAATTTGTAATTTCAAATTACATTCCGTAAAATCAAATTACCTTTGAAAAGAAAACTAGAGACTCCACAACCAGAACAGTTTTGAAAGCATCTTTTCGTTATCTTGATCACTATCACTGATATGAACGATAGCAACACTGAATTCTTTGAATGCTTTCACAAAATTGGAGCCAATGTCAGAAATGATATACAATTTTGTCATGTGTCAGACCGAGCTCATAACGTGTTACATAGATGAGTTGCGCTACTCCATCACACGCTCAGTTGTCTTAGCATCCAACAAAACGTCTGCATGCTAAGACAACTGAGCGTCGATCAAATGTAGCTATGCATCGATCCAGTGACAGGTTACTCCCATGTGGGCCTAACTAATGAATCTTCATAGCTACGTAACTGCTAAGATGTTATTTATACAATTTAATTCTGCACTTCCTTCATCTGCTCTGGTACACAAACTCATTAGGCCTATAGTTTTGCAAGCCTGACTGTAAGGTTAAACATATGCCGATTATTGGACAAGTTGTTCGAACAGTTGCTACTTCTTAGAGAAACTTAAATAAACTGTTTCAAACAGTGTAATACAAATAACAGTGGAAATAAAGCATGTGTTTCCTGACTAAATTTCCTGATCCCACTATGCATGTAATTTGTAATTTGATGTAATTGAAATTACGTAATTTGTAATTTGTAATTTCAAAGAAATTTCTAAAGTAATTTGTAATTTGTAATTCAATTACATTTTCCAAAGTAATTTGTAATTTGTAATTCAATTACATTTTACTGTGTAATTTGCCCATCTCTGAAAAATACACATATCTGTGCAAAGCAGAGGATGCAATACAAAGCTCACACATGTTGCCATCAAGCTACAGGCAGGGCTAAACACTAGTACACATATACTATAAATTTCCGTATGGATTCACAGCATATTGTTTATATTAGTAAACTGTAACAGTATGCAATATAACATGTTAAGCCATGTTACTCACCCTTGTGAGAGTCTTAAAAGGTGCCTTAAAAGTATCAAGATACATACATACATGTACATAACCTTTGAAATTTTGATAGGAATAGCTAATAGGTTTGCATACCACACTATGGTATGGCCGAAGACTTATTGTGATCGGCTGAAAAATATCTAAAGCTACCATATCAATCACTGCTGTCACAAATAAAATTTCGTTAACTCAGGAAATTGGAATTCAGCTCAAAACTTTTTCAAGCTCTATCCCAAAAAGGCAAAGCTGTAGCCTCAGTTGGTTTCAAAGCACTCCGTCCATAAGTCAGAAAAGTTAGTTTGTAAAATTGGCCTTTGTTAATCTGCAGGAAAAGTTTTCATGAATAGCCAGATACTTGACTGAAACAGGTAAGCAATAATGAAAAACACTGAAGAAAAAAACTCAAACACCCACTGGTTTATGCACAAAACTCGATGATTCTTAATTAGATAGAAATTATGCCCAAGCATTGTATCGACTTTGTAAGAAATTAACCGTTGTGAAATGCTATGATTAGTCTGTGGTTAAAGTGGGTTGGACGATGTGACATTGCGCTGCCTTGGTGGGAAGGGCTCAAGGTTTTCAAGTAAATGCATTTCCGTTTGTGTGAAGCTCTGTACATCTAACGATAAGAGAGGCTTAAGTAAGTAAGTAAGTTAATCATTAGCAGGGTTGATACAGGACTTGCACCCCCTGCACAACAGATACTGGCTTTTGCTGTTTCATAATATTATATACTGCACTCCTGATACCTGAAGGTGCAAGAGGTACAAGATGAAAATCTAGAGAACAATTTAGAAATTAAACCTGAAGCCATGCAAAATTCCTATGCAGACCATTAAGCAACACCAAAGGAGGTCAAGAGACCCAAAGGAGGGACTGAAAATCCCCAAACCCACTATAACCACTGGGGCTAATTATTTATAAAACATAATCAATTTCATGAAATTTCAAGTATGCAGAGCAAACTACACACAATTTTGAATGAAAGTCTTAGAAGAAAATTTAAAGTAACGATACTAAAAATGCATGGTATATGACACACCCTAACCATTGAAACAAGATCAATTATTATGTAAGTAACTGGCAGCTATTATGTAAGTGACAAATAAATAAAATGATAAATAAATTCATCAACACAAATAGGCAGACATAATCAGAGTGTTTTTCAAGTCTAAATTCAACAATCTCCTTGAAGGTTCTTAAGTTTGGATGACAAAAAGCAAAAGTGCTCCAACAGCCTGACAAACTACCACAATAGAATTGTATTCTTCTCTCTTCTCACACAAAGTAGCATTACAAGTACAATGAATGCAAACCACAATGACTGTCAAAAGTGCTTAAGCTACAGCAAACAAAAACTGCCAACCTCTAACTTCTTGGCATCATGATATATAAATTAAAACGATCAGAATTACGCTACACTGGCCTCGTCAGCAACAAATCTTCAGAAATTAAGACCGACAACACTAATCCTTAAGTCCAAAACAGTCCTATCAACATATGAGCACCACAAATCAATACACGCAATACTTTATTTTTCTGCCCTCAGAAAAAATCAACAAAATAAATTTCCATCTTGGAATTTCGAAATCGAATTGGAGCAAAATAGGTTCCTTACAAAACATCCAGTTAATCAAATGAAAAGCCAGCATAGCATCTTGTCATCATAAGTACTGAAACTAAACACAGCAATTTCCACAGAGGTAGCCATACTACTGCCATCTACTTATACCAATTGTAGCAGCTGAAGAACCGTCAAGGATGTGGAAGACTGCAAAGGAAACAAGCTGATGCAAGGCAACAGTTGCAAATCACAATTGGCAGCCTTACTCGGCTACAAACAGCAGAGGCAAAGACTACAAACCAGGAATGAGCAGCTACTCGAAGCAAAAGTCACAGTCACTACCAGTAGCTACAACATTATCCATCGACATCATGACATGCCCAGCAAAAGGGAAAGAATATACATCACACGAGCATGAACAATGCCAAACTGTCAAGACACTGAATAACATCAACAGCAAACCCATGAACAATAATGCAATGATATAAAAAAACTTCTGAGGTCTCAGTTTACACCAGGCAGCGTCACTTCACGTTGAAGGGTCAGTGAACTGCCAGAAAATGGTCAGAAACATTAATTCGCTCCCCAACACCAGCACAAGAAACGAACACAACAAAACAGACACAAGATTTAAGTCTCTCTACGTCGACGGCCCGTCGATTAAGAAGTCGGGTTCAGTACCACTACAAATCTACGCTACACAGAGTCCGAACTTCTCCGACTTCCTGGAAATGACTATAACACAACATTTATGGTACATTCAAACACTTAAAAGGGAGGCCACAGAACACAAGAAATCTGTGCAGCAGTCTAGTTTGCCAATCATCCGAGCACACATTTCATTTACGCTTTCTTCACTGGTCATTTTAGCAACCACCAGTGAAGAACAAACGACATCCTGGTTTATCACTGCGACAATGCACAAAAAACACTTTTCAACTGTTACAGAACAATGGTTCATAATGTGGAACCTGTGTTTACGAGTTCAATGATTGGCCCCTACATCAATGCAGACTCTCGACGACACCCATCTCTCAAATACAGGACGCTCTAAACGAAGCAAACAGCAAAGAATGGTACACGAGATTCTAGCACTAGTGGAATTTGCATTCGTGCCAACCCACCAGAATGCACTCGGCCATATCCAGTAAGAGTTAGCTCAGATCCATCTGACGTAAATGTACTCCGTTACGTCCTCCTCACCTCATAGCGGCAGCTGGACGACCGCGTCCTTCCAGCCATGATACGACACCATGTGCTGCTTCAGATTTCTCTTATACCCGAACTCATTGCCGCAGATGGAACATCGGAAGTCCTTTTTCATATTATGCCGGTTGGCGAGGTGACCGCGTAAGTCCCTTTCTTGGCGCAACCCTTTGCCACACAGAGGACACCGATACTGGAAGAGACCGCGGTGCACAGTTGCCTCGTGCAGCTTGAGATTATGAAGAGAGCTGAGTGCCTTGCCGCAGGCTAAACAGTGGAACATCTTGCCTGCGATCGAATATCGCCGTGCAGGAAGCTGGAGATGCAACATTGCCAGCCGTGCCTGAAACGCAAAGACGAAAACTATTACAACGCAAGACTCTTTACTCTGACAACAGGTAACATTAGTACATTACATCAGAATGGTAACGTTAACAGGTAACAATAATGCATTACATCTGACTGGGTTAGATTTCTTATTAGATTGCAACAGGGTTCAGCATTCCATAACATCCAGTATGATAACTTTAAAAAATGTTGTGCAGCTTATAAGTTACATGAACCCTAAAGCTAATTTTACAGTAAAAGGCAACTTCATTCGCACTTGCACACACTCGTAGGATGCTCAAACTCTTATTAAGTAAGTAAGTAAGTAAGTATATCCTTTATGGATCCAATTGCTAACCGCACTTTTTTGCTCCCCGAAGCAAAGCATCACTTGGTTCTTGCCTTCCTCTGCTATTATTATTATTATTATTATTAATTAGTAACTTCTACAAAACAACACACAAGTCTAACACACAAGGTATCAACCGATGGCACACCAAGACCATAACCACTTCAACATCCAGCTCAGTATGTTGATCACTGCAATTCACTTCCGCTCTCTATCAGTGAACTTGTTTAGGTTAGGACTGAAATCTCATTTCTTTTAAATAATTTACCCTCTCATGTACTTTCGGGCCCAGGGACATTAGGGATCTTGACCAATGAATTGCAATTCTGGAATGCCATCTTGCTTAAAAGCGACCATTAACTGATGCTTCTTGCATTATGATAATGGCAGTATAGAAGTTTCTGGATTGGATTTTATTCACTACAGTGTAATCAAGTTAAAAGTTAAAACATAATGGAAGTACTTGCTAAAGGTGGCTCTATAGGGGGATGCAGGGTACAACTATTCAAAATGCATATTTTAATTTGTTACCAGAAATTCCAATTTATAATATTTAAGAACTGAGAACAAAGAAATGAAAATCATTATTAATGTTAATAATTGACCACTTACTGTATGAAATACAATTAAATAAAACAGACATAGATTTGTATGAAAAAACATTGTATTTCCTCTGGCAAACAACTTACGACAAATGTTGAGCAAATGCCAAATTTTAATTTTTACACAGCAGGGATGGATCGGGTATGAGAAACTTGGCAACTCTTCCATATACTTACTTCTAGCAAACAGTGTTTCTTTGGTACCTAATAACTTTCTTGCCATCACATTCAACTTCTCCAATGGATTCATGTTAGTTTCACTTGCAGCGATCGCACCCTCGGAACGCCGTATGTGGCCGCTTGTACGGGCGTTCAGCAGACTCACCGTTTTCACCTTTAGCTTACTCTGCTAGATGTCATAGTTTTGTGTAGGTGCCCTGGTAGCGGCATGGCTGTGTTCAGGCGCCATAGAAATTGTTGCTGCTATTATTATTAATTATTAATTGTTATTATTATTAATTATTTATAGTTATTATTATAATTAATAATAATTATTATTATTAGTTATTATTATAATTAATTAAAATAAAATTAAAATAATAATAATTATTATTATTATTATTAGTCATCCATCCATCAAAGATTAACACATCATAAATGTAAAACTGAAGTTCAGATTTCATGCACCTCAAACAGCATTTAGGTCAAACCTGCGTCTGGAGTTCTAGAGCGCTGCTGTCCAGTAAGGAGCATCCAGGTACCAAGGAGGTTGAGTGACTGGTCGCCAGGTGGCGCTGACTAGAAGAGAACGGAAAGTTCTGACCGCTTTCCAGGTCGAAGTGACCTGCTTGCATAGCAGCCGAATAGGCCAGAGACAGACCGTCAAGACTCGGCTCCTCCTTGATGCTGACCACATCTGCGCTGGCCTTCTGTTCCGTGGTGGAAATACTGTTTGTTTCGGAGGAGCCTCCAGCAATCGACTCTAAGATGCTGCTTTCAATTCCAGTAATGTGCACTCCGTCGCCCCCTTCAACACGAGGTCTCTTCGACGGGCGCTCGCCACTCACCGCGCCTTCCTTCTGCCCGGCCGACTCGACCATCTGACTGTTTCCGCTGACGTCTAGCTGCTGGTCGCTTTCCATCTGCCTGGAAAAGTCCTCTGCAAACACTCCAGGAAACTCCTCGCAAGACTTCTTTCCACCGTCGGAACCTTGCAGTTTTGTGCTGAGTTTTCCCTCCTGCTGGCCATAAACGCAGGCCGAGTGTGCAAGCAACGATAGATCGTATTCGTCGTTCAAGCGCAGGTCGCCCGCACTGTGAGGTAGCAAGTCTTCAAATGTCTGAAAGGAAACTGTTGAACGAGACCTTTGATACTTGTGAGCGGGAGGAAGTGGTGCGGACTGCACCACCGCCTGCACCAGACTCAGTCCTTCAACCGCAGATGGAGAAGACAAGTTCTCCGCACCTGGTTGCCTCTCCGTCTCCGGAGCCTTTGATGGGCCTGGAGGCTCCTGCATCCCATGAACATCTTTTGGCTTCTCCTCGTCATTGTTCTCGTCGCAGTCCGAACCGTTGACGGGCGATTGATTGGCGTTGGGTGGCTGCTCCGTACGAACGACCGTCTCCTTGATGTTGATGAGGAAGACCTCGTCCTGGTCGAGTGTCACTCCGATCAGTCCCTCGACACAGAACTCAGACTTGAAGTGCAGACCATTTTTGCAGAGCAGTGTAATTGTCTCTGTGAGAAGTGCTTTCACTTGCTGTTGGTCGGCCCTCAGTGTCATTCTCCTGTCTTTTCTTTCACCCTCTTCTGCTGCATAAACATTGACCAAAGTATAACAACATTGAAAAAAGTATCTTACATTTAGGGTTCTACTTAGGGTAGTGATGATTTAAATCAGTTGATTAAAATCACTTATTTAAATCGTGATTTAAATAAAAATAAAAATTACAATACAAATCAAACAGTGACAATAAATTTAAATTGTGCCACACAACACTGCAGGTTTGTCTCGTATCAGTTTAGCTGCAGCTAGTGCAAGCAGCACTTATTTATCACCCTAATTAGCTCGGGTTTGGTTGAAAAAACGGAACCAAAAAGTTCAAACTTCTCTGTTGTTAATGCAAAAAGCATGAGAAATGCTTCATGCTTTAAGTACAATAAAGTGCAGCTTTAAAATTGGTAGCCATTAAGGTTTGGCTCAGTTTGGTTGTGTTATGTGTTTCTCTGGTTATGCATCTGCTACAGTGTCCAAAATGTGCTTCAGCTTCATGTAAAATGCAGATAAACTGACTTAATCTTCTGTTATTGTATTGTATTGTATTGTATCTAAAGATCTATATCACCATCTCAGAATAACTATTCAGAAGCGCTCTAGCCAGAGAAACACAGAATACAACCAAACTGTCTTTAACCTTAATGAGAGACCAAAGAGGAAAGCTAGTCATTTAGTTTAGCCATTAATGAGCATGAAGAATTTCCTACTTAAGGGATGAATAACCATTGTTGAGCCTTGGCTCCTAGTCCAACCAGATTGCAAATTGAGCCAATATGAGTACATGCACTTATAAACCATTAAGGTTTGCAATGACATTGTTTTGCATATGACCAGTTACCGGATATTTGGCCTTTAACAACGAAGTTAGCAGACTGTACACCGTACAGTGCAGCCAGCTGAATTAGCATCCTACTTAATTTACTTAAAGTGTTATACAAAGAAATACTAAATAAGTACATTCAATCATTAACATTATATATAGTATTTCAAACATCAGCAGAATATAGAAAGATAATGTGATGAGGGGCCTATCATAATCATCACATTTTTGCATACCATATCTAAAAAACAACCATATACAAACAATTAAACACATGCTGTTGCAAAATTCATTTTGAAACAGGTTTCATGGGCACATTTTAACTCTATCTTCAGTGGTTGATTACATCAAATGTTTTGACGCTAACGGAGTGAAAAGGACCAAAATTCAAAACAATATCTGGAACAAGGGCTGAAAACATCTGGCATGCAGACAGTCAACATGCATGCAAATACAAATGCACAGACACTACATCTGTAACATTTTGTAATACAAAAATGAACATAAAACATGCATGGAATAAACTATGCCATTGATAGGTTCACATAAGGACACTGCACAAATGTCCACGTAAATAATATCGTAGCACTGAAACAGCCGTGCCTCAGATTCGGGGTTTGGCAAGTGTTAGATTTTCTAAGTACAAGTTCTGTGTCACTGAGCAACTGTTGCATAAACTACATAATTAGCGAGGTACGGAATGGTATGCCAGGGTAGGGTAGGAGAGAGTAAGGTATGCTAGGGTAGGGCAGGTAGG
The DNA here is from genome assembly GCA_020284085.1 of Aporrectodea caliginosa. NCBI lineage: Eukaryota > Metazoa > Annelida > Clitellata > Crassiclitellata > Lumbricidae > Aporrectodea > Aporrectodea caliginosa. The sequence continues at coordinate 54,918 of JACEVL010000549.1, read as the reverse complement.
ATAGCAGAGAGTAGGGTAAGGCAATCAATCCTTTGTAGACATTTCTGACAACAGCCGTCTGCTAAGGAACTACAGTTCTGAGCCGGTCTGTTCTACACACTTAAGCAACAACCATGCAACCTATGTTTCCTTTCTAGCAACATGCTTTGAAAATGAACTGTCAATTTCAAATTACACATAAAGAGTTAATAAGCCTGTGATGAAAAGTTGGCCCATTAACAGATCACCATGCTAGAAGTGCCATCCTAGAACAGCCGTTTCATACATGACATAACAGTTCATGCTGATTATTGCCAACCGGTGTCTGTTCAGGGTGACATTATCTACTAAGCAAACAGTTTAATTCGGCCTCTTTCAGTCAATATATTATCGCGCAATATTCTGGAAAAGTACGCAGGAATGGCGGTTAGCACGCTGCCACTACACCCACAACCGACCACAACCACACGAGCGCATGCGAGGCCTAGAGGAGACCCTGTTCGCTCTCGGAAGACAGAACACCTTGAGAAGACCCTGCAAATAGCATTCGACTAGAAATATCTCGTCTTACAATATTGTACCGACGTCTTACAAGCTCAATTCTGCGGACGTGCACGCCATGTTAATGAGAACAGGAGGCCTACTACTACAGGCCTATTGTAGAAGTCAGGGACAAAGCAGACCGTCGCATTGTCTGCAAAAAATGCGTCAAAATGCAACGGAATTGCACGGCTGCACACCGCATCTCCGACGGAGAACGTATACGTACGACTGTGGGATGTGGGAAAAAACTCCAAGTTTAATTCTGGCCAAAAGATGCGCGACAACAGAAATTAATTTATCAAATTATTATAAATCCACTTCGCTCAACCTACGAATCTGACTGCTGCAGGTCGCACAGAAAGCCCAATCTAGCCCAAAATAGCCCAAAATAGCCCAATTAAATGGTGGACCAGACGTACTAAGGCCTTGTTTAGCTGCCTCAATGAAACGAGACTTAGTTTTAGCCCACGCAAGCCTACACACAAAGACGAGGAAGAAGTGACGTTTGCATTCTATGGCTTCAGCGAACTTAAAAATACTAAGAGTTTTAAAAAGAATTGCGCTAATATTGTATCTAGACACGGTACATTTTCTAGGCTTATTTTCACTCATTGCATAGTGTGGGGTTATAGTTAGGGACTTAGGGCTAACGAAACTTTATCCAAAGATCTTAGAGTCGTAGACTACGACTCTAATATCTTTGCTTTATCCACACGATTGCATCGTCTGAGTAATCGAAGCATTGTGTTGTATATTTTGATTAGCATGCATAGACGTAGACACGGGGAGGCAGCTGGGGCACGTGCCCTCCCCCAATAATTGAGGAGAGCATTTCCCTCCCACAAACATCCAGAGGAGAACTTCTTGAAATATTAATTAACAACCTCATCAGAAACAGACAAAGAACTGAAATACATTCAGAAATTCCATATTGAAAACAAAGATTTATTTATATCTTTAATATCTTGAAGACTTCAATTTAACACAAATTTACATGTAAACAAAACGCACCCATTTCATGCGTATTACGTAACACCGAAAGCGCACGTGGTGTCATCAGTTTTCGCGTTCTGGTTCTCCAGACCCCATGCCCCCTCCCCTCCATTATTTTGGACAAGTTAACGCCAGTTGTAGCATGAGAGTCACGTGGCTAACTCTGGCTCAATTCTGCCTCTACTAGGCTATTCGAATCCCCTAGAAGTAGGGATGAGCCGATTTTCCGTTCGGAAATCGGATCGGACCGAATTTTGCACTAATCGGCATTAATCGGAATCGGCGATCCCAGGACTACCGATTCAAATACCAAAAAAGTAATATATTTGACCAAAAGCAATTTCTTTTATCATTAATACAGATATAGTAACCTGTTTTGGCGAGCTCCTTCGGTAATCATCTGTAATTAATTAAAGACCGTGTAAATAATAAAATCGTTACTCGACGTGTCAACAAGATGGCGGACAGTCATGCTTTTTTCTTATGCCACGCGGTTTCAAACTTTCAAATGTTAATTTCTTTTAATCAATTCAGTGCATAAACTCTAATTGGAATTACATCTAGCGAGAATATAGGCCCTATACAAGACTTTGTTTTCATTTCTGCTTTAATTATTAACTATTCGGATCAGAATCGGAATCGGCGGAAATAGCAGGCCAACTATCCGGATTCGGAAATCGGTAAAAAATGCCAATCGGCTCATCCCGACCAAAAACAATTCCTTTTTTCATTAATACAAATTTAGTAACCTGTTTTGGCGACCTCCTTAGTTAATATTTAATATTAAATATCGAAAGTCTGTGTAAAATAATAAAATTGTGAGTCAAGGCATCATCAAAATGGCGGTCAGTCGGGCTTTTTAGTAACAAACAGTGCCTAGCTAGAATCAATTAATATTGCCCATTAATCGGATCGGCATCGGAATCGGCGGACAAAGCAGGTCAACTAATCGGAATCGGAAATCTGCAAAAATGCGTATACTGTATTGTAAAACCAACACACACGCTCTCAGAGCCTTTTAAAAATGTGTACGAACGTTGAGAAACTCGATGTAGGCCGAATGCTAATAACTTACTTCAGGCGTCATTGATAGTCCTAAGTTATTGTTATTATATTGGGCTAATTGGTGCACACTTCAGACAAACCAATCACGTACGCCCATGCGTAGGCAATTAACCGCAGGCCTATATTATATAGCCCCCCTCCTACAAGCATTCCAGATCAGTTTCATAATTTAATTGAAGTTGGCTTACAACAGTACAACGAATCGCCGAATAATTAATGTAGGCCCTAATCACAGAGCTCGGACTCTGGAATCATGATTATGGTTCATGCAACATCGTTCCTAATTACAGAGAAACGTTGCGCAGAACCTTGTTTGGTTAGAGTCTTTGGCAAAAAATAAATAGGCCTATATAAACTCTTTTGATCCGACAATACAATATTAAATTGGTCCATTGATATACGCCTATGCTGATAATTGTGTAGGCTTATATTAAATGATCCAATAGGCCTGCATACAATCATCTGGTAGTGATCGTGTTTAGGCCTGAAGGCGTATAGGCCTACGTGCATGCAAACTCAAACCAAATAGCATAAGGCTGTTGCAAATATAGGCCTACAGACCTAGTTATGTAGGCCTACGGAGCAGACCTCAAAGCCGACAGAGTACAGTCTCGCCTGTTTAGCCTATGTAGGGCCTACATAAGTGCACGAGCCTAAGTTAGGCCTACATCATATTCACATGAAAGCCTAATTATAGCAGCACCCAATGAGATAGTTTTACACGGATTGTTACAGTATTGGTGTCGTTATCAATTTATGCTCAACAATATATAGGCCTATCAATATATAGGGCCTAACAATATATTATACGCCTATTACTATATTATGTATAGAACCTATCGTATATATACTTATGCTATGCATAGATATACCCTAAATAGCCTATATACATAGGCCTATTATACGTGATCTTACTAATCAACCTAAAAGTCTGACAGTCCACATATATATGCCACATATATACACTGATACATGTATATAATGCATATATGTATTTGCGGAGTATATATATATATATATATATATATATATATATATATTCCGTCCAGTAGGCCAATCATATATACATATATATATATAATTATGCGCACATAGGGATCTAACTTACATGTAGATATTGAACCTTAAGGCCTCCATAGTTGTTAAGCATAGGGCGTCTGAGGCAGGCCAGGCCACTCGTAGGCCTCCTGAGACTGCAGCAGCTCTATAGAGGGAGAGCACACATGAATTTCTAATTAAGATTAGCCGTTTACAGGCCTATCTGTAGGCCCTATAGGCCCATTAGGCTTATTGCGTTTCGCAACTAAATTAGTGTGGAGCTCGGTGATCTTTAGGAAATATCTAGGCCTTCGATACGGCTCTGAACGAACAGCCTAGGCCTAGGCCTACATCAGCAGTTTACACTGACGTAAATAGGCAAATACACGTACATACACGTAGGCCTATATCCCTATAGATTTATGGCCTAAGTCAGGCTGGTATCACTGAGAGAGGCCTGCATTTTCCATCAACCGTAGCCTAGGCCTGCATGTCCTTTTGCAGGACCAGACTAAGGATACTGCAAGGAATTCGAAACAGTGCCAATCAAATTATCATTATTGTGATCTGAACATTAGGGCATAGGCCTATAGGTTTCATATCTACCTACACAGTTTTCAGAGATAATGCTAGGAACTGGGCGCCACAGTTATAGGCCTAAATCTCGGCGATAGGAGGCGCAGAAGCTTTGCATTCAGATCGGCCTACATGAGCCTATTCATGCAAATTCGATCCATCAAATCAATCCGTAGAAGATAAAATTTAATTAGTCTTAGAGCGAAACAGTTTGCAAGTGACGGGGAAGTCGGAAAAGAATGAAATTTGACAATTTGTGCAAGATAAGTTATAGCTTCCGGTATAGAATTACACATCAGAAGTCAGTTGTTAAATCGAGTTCGCTTTCCTCTCATTAAAATCACATGACTTCTCTATCGTATGTAAGGTCCATTCTTATAAGCATATGCAGACAACATGCACAGCTAATATCTGTGTTGTTCTATAGACTATAGGCCTAGTCATACAAGACGAATTCAATCTCGGATTAACGGTTAACCCTAACTGTATAAGAAGCCATAGCTGATATATTTAGCCTATCATTTGTCTGAAGGTCTTAATCCACGACACGTGTCGATAGCCCTCTTGTAGGCCTATTGTATTGTACAGGGCCGTTTTAAGGCCGTCGTAGGCCTGTATAGGCACTCTTGCATTCGTAGATCCCAACTCTGCATTAAAGCTAAACGCATAATTACGCAATCACATTATTTAGGCCTATAAACGTCATGTTTAATCATGGTTCACGAACACACCCAGTTTTCATTTTAAATCTCAAGTTACTTTTTGTAATGTTGATTATTTAATATCCTGGATACATAATGCAATATTTCCGGTTTTACTTTTACTATCTTTCGTCTCACTAAACTTATTTTCTCAATATCTCATTTTCAGACTTGCGTATAGGTCTTGAAAGGTTCGTACGACCTAGGCTATAGGCACAGTGCCTACTGTGCCTAATGGATAATACGGTCCTGGTATTACGCGTCCGTTTGTCAATTTATATAGCGGCTCGATCTTAAGGCACAAACAATTCAGAGGGACTCATTCTCGTATCAGTAATACTTACATGTCGAAAAGCAAACACGAAAGGCTTAGCTGATAAGTCTCAACCAAACGCAGGATCACGAATTCCCGTGTAGCCTACCGTCAGACATATGTGGGCCAAACAGGCAAGATGCGAACGAGCAGGGAATATATAGGCCTAGGCCTATCAAAGGTCAGCCATGGTTCGAATCCAAAGCATGCATGCACGTCTCATGTAGGCCTATTAAGGCCTGTATTCAGGCGAGCCTGATTATACCACGCAGAGCACGGCGCACGCGTGTATGCGGCAGGCCTACAGCAGGAGCCGAGAACAAACTATAGGGCCTACTACGTGAGAGCCATGGATTTAATGTAGGCCTATATTATCAGGCGTCCATATTATTTTAGGCCTAGAAACAATGAACATACGGTACTGTATAAATACATGCCATATATAGGGCCTACATTGTAGGCCCTACAATGAACAGAGGGCTGCGCAGAAGTAGGATCCACACGCAGAACATATATAGCATGTATTCTATATAGTAGGCCTATATAGGCTATCTAATATATTCATGATGATGATCATCATCATCATCATCAGTTCCTGACTCCAGCTCTCTGGCGGCGATGGGTACGAATGAAAGACCTCCACTGTCCTCCGTTACTCGTCAAGTCCAGTGCTCCCTCAGTGTTAGTCCAAGTGATGTTATCACTGTTATGTCCTCATTTATGTGTCTATCCATCATAGCCTTCGTCTGCCTTTGTTTCTTTTGCCTTCGAATCTTGAGCGTAGAGCATTGTGTCAGATTCTGTCAGCTGGCATTCTCTCTACATGTCCAAGCCATCGAGTCTTCGTTGAACGACTTTGTCTAGGACTAGGAGAGTTGTTAGGATACCTTATGCCTGTCTAATGCCAGCGTTTCTTATTTTCTGAAGTCTTGAAATCCCTGCGATCTTCCACAGCCAACTCAACTCCGCAGCCAACTCATTTCTGATGTAAGAATTCTTTTCTCATCCTGTTTCGCATTGTCCAACATTCCGATCAGTATAGGAAAATTGGTTGTATATTTTTATCTTGGTTTTCTTTGTTAATTCTCTGCTTCTCCGTATCCAATCGTATATATACACGGATAGATAGATAGCTTCAGATGGATAGAGGAGCCTGAGGCTCCTCTATCCATCACCCCAAGGCTTTCCACTCGAAACTAAAGTCTCTCCTCTTCAAGAACTCTTACCCCGACTCAACTGATCACCTACCTTCAAAGTTCCAACTCTCGACCTAAACGACACCCATGCACCGTAACAGTTACTCTGTCCCTCTGATGCTCTGGGAACCGGACTCGGACGTCCTTCGGACTACCCTCTCGGACAACCCTTCTGACTAGACGCAGCACTCGTGAATAAGCTGGTGCCCTGCGCTTGGCTTTCGAGTGGCGCTTTAGAAGTTTGGAGATTACGATTGCGATCCCGATCCAGTTCATCATTCCATATGCTTGTGAAGTCTGTCCATTTCTCAGTAGCCTATGGCTTTTACGTTGCTGTCAACTGTGTTTATTATCCCTCCTATACGTAGACGAATTGTTCTACTTGCTCAATAACTTCTCTTTGCATGTTGGTAGTTATTGGGGTCTCTTTGGTCTTTTCGATCACCATATGTTTGTTTTTCTCTGCGTTGATCATTAAGCCGATTCTTCTACTGGTTTCGTAAATCTGTGTCGTAATATCCTGTAGTTCTGGAACTTCTGGGCCGCTTCAAGAAAGGAGGCCAATGTCGTCAGCAAATCGGAGATTATTCACCAGCCCTCCATTTAACTTGATTCCTGCCTCGATCGGTGTTGCTAAGGATGAGTGCATTACTGCTTGTAATACCAGGTTAAATAAGTATGGCCGTATGGGGATAAGATACATCCTTGTCGTACTCACGTTTTTGTGTGGAAGTATTCTGTGATCTTTTTATATACTTTTACGGCACTTGATGATTTTCGGTATACCCCTTGTACAAGTTTGATCAGTTGCTCTGGAATTTCTGCAGTTTGTATCACTTTCCACATTCCACCATGCCATATGCTGTCGAATCCTTGTTTGAACTCTACAGTATTAAGTTGATGAATACTTTCTGGTTGTGTTCTATGCTTTTTTAAAAGTATCTCACTGTATCTGCCTCACTGTGAATAGTTGATAAATTGTACTTCTTCCTGGCCTGAACCCGGTTTGCTCTTTGCCCAAGTGCTGTATCAACATACTGCTTCATTCTTTTGTATCATTTTGGTGAAAAGTTTTCCTGGGATGATCTGTAGGCTAATGCCTCTGTAATTTTTGCAGTCTTGTGGATCTCCTTTTCTTTTGTATATAAGGACGATTGTCGATTTTGCCCAGTCTTCTAGTATTTCTTCCTCTTGTTGAATCTTTGTAACGAGGGTATGCATAGCTCTAACATCTGTTTCTCCTCCTCCTTGAAGTAGTTCCGTAACGATTCCATCCATGCCTGGTGCTTTACCTTTTTTCGTCCTGTAGAAATTTTGACCACCGTTCTTCAGTGTTGTTCATGGACAACTCTGTGAGAACCTTTATCGTTTCTCTATGTTTGCATCGTCTGCCAGTATTTTACCATTTGCTTCTTTGATTGGTGCGAATTTGAGCTCAAATTGTCCACTGCAGTAGTTTTCTCTTCCTTGCATTGCTGTTCCATCCAGTTATTTTTAAATCTCTTTATAGTTTGCTTCTGATTTCTCTAGTGAGCCATTTGAATTGTTTCCGGTCTGCGGTGTAAGTTTGTTCTTTGCTATGTTTCTTCTTTTTCCAACGAATTGTTATAGGCACAACACTTCGTCATGGTCTATCCATTGGTCTTTTGGTTTCATGCAAGCTCTTCCGACTGTTGTTAGCTGCAGTTTTCTCCCTTTTTGTATGTTCGACCACATATCTTCTATGGTGTCCTGATCGCTGACCTGTAGGCTATGTTCATCTTAATTTCGTCTTCATAATTTTGTCAGCTGTCATTATCTGTCAGTTTCTTGGTATCATATCTGTTCTCTGTTGGTCGGATTCCTCTCCTTAATGTCATTTTATAGTTGGCTATTAGCCTACTATAGCTTGTGATCGGAAACGATTTGCGCATCGAATGATCTGCAGTTTCTCACATTTGAGCTCCACCTTTTCTTATTATGACATAGTCGATCAGGGTTATGTGTCTTTTCATCGGGTGATGTCCATGTCCATTTCCTCTGTGGTTTCTTTTGTTCGAAGAAAGTGTTCATTATCTTCAAGTCGTTTTCAGCATAGAACTGGAGTAGTTTCTCTCCGCTGTCATTCATGTCTCCCCATCCGAATTTACCAAATGATACGCCTATATAGGCTAACATTATATTGTACATCAGTGCCGAAATTACTCGTAAGCAAACCAAGCCATGGGCCTCACGTTGTCAGGAACCTCATTTTTGGAAAAACTACAATCGCAGCGAATACTTTCCAGATCTTGCTTCTACCATCTGCGTCAACTACGTTCCATTCGCAGCTCTCTTTCGCTGCATGCGATTATTACTCTGATTCACGCCTTGATCTGCACTCGGATTGACTTTGGGAACGCTGCATACATTGGACTCTCCGCCTCTAATAGGCCTACTCACAAACTCCAGTCTATTCTTAATGCAGCAGCTCGGCTTATAGGCGACATTCTAAAGTTTTCCCATATCTCAGGCTATATTCGGGATACCCTTCACTGGCTATATACCTAAATTACCTATCCAACAGCGGGTACAGTTCAAAATTCTTTCCCTCATGCGTAACTGCCTTGTTGGGGTGGCCCTATCCTACCTGAGGTCTTTTTGCACCTTTGTCTCCTCCTTCTTGCGAGGGCCTCTTTGCGATCTTCGACCCGTGGCCTTATAGTTGTCCCTCGCATGCGCTCTGCTACGGCCCGAAGTTTCTGCTTTGCCCGTGTTGGCCCATCAGCTTGGAACTCTCTTCCCCAGTCTCTTCGCCTTGAGATTCTAGCTCTCTCACGGTTGCCAGTTCCGTAGACGCCTTAAGACTTTCCTGTATACCCTGACTAAGGCACTGAAGCAGGTCGAGAGCGCTGCTGATTTTTACTAACTTAAGAGCCTCTCAGAGGCGCTGGGTTGGCATACATAGATATCAGTCAGCTGGAAAAGATGACTTGTGTCTTTAATGTTCGAGAAAATGCAATACGTCAGCAATAAGTGGAACTGAGCGAACTTCAGTAGGTAAATTGTTCCATAACGATTGTCCAATGACAGAGAAACCCCGATGTGCACGCATCGAGGTGTGAGACCGTGGAACAACGAGATCATTCCGAATCGCATAACAAAGAAAAAAGAAAAAAACAAGAAAAAAGAAGAAGCATTCGGCGACCTGGCTGTGTGCCATGCATGGAGACCGGAAAGCACAGCCCACTGATATGTAATCAGTATCAGTCATCGGTCGCACAATCAAAAGTATCTTGCAGCGTACATATAGGCGTAGCTACATTGAGGCGCGAGGAGGCAGTTGCCTCCTCGTGCTTTTTTATATACTGGAACTCCGATTGACCCCAATGACCAGAATTTTGCCAGTAGTCTGTGAAGTTGCCTCCTCTTGAATTTAAGTCTATAGCTACGCGCCTGGCAGCGTATGCTATCAGCAATTGGGAGCCAATGTAGATAGACTCTGTCATATGCGACCTCTAGACTATAGGCCTATATCCGAAGTCTCTTCTTGGGATTAGTAGCCAAGTGATAGATGAACATTAATTTTGCGCTTCGGCTTATAAATCTCGACCTAAAGTGGAGGAACGTGTCTGTGCATTTTTCTTCAGTCATTTCAAGTTGATGTAAAAGTTTCGTTTTCACTACCAATTTGAAGGTAATGGTCTGTAGATCAATATTTGTCCGAGGGGAAAGCAGTAAGATAAAAATGAAATGTGGGGGCTTGAAAACCCAGTATTGGATGTCGACTAACCGAATCTGCCTAAATGCTATACAAAGACTCAGTTTATCTGGTTTGGGATTAGACAACAGCTTTCTAAACTTGACTTCCAATTACTGACTGAGAAATTCCTGTCTGCACATAGGCTACTCTTCTATTGTCAGTGACCTGGGTGTCACACTTGACTCGCTCAATTCAATCGATCAATCAATCTCAATCGATCAATCAATCAATCAATCAATCAATCAATCAATCAATCAATCAATAAATCAATCAATCAATCAATCAATCAATCAATCAATCAATCAATCAATCAATCAATCAATCAATCAATCAATCAATCAATCAATCAATCAATCAATCAATCAATCAATCAATCAATCAATCAATCAATCAATCAATCAATCAATCAATCAATCAATCAATCAATCAATCAATCAATCAATCAATCAATCAATCAATAAAAACTTGATATAGCGCCCCTTCTATAGATATCTATTCAGAGGCTCCCCGGCCCAACCACGACTGAAAAGAGAGGTATAAAAATGCAAGGCTGGTGAAGAAGCCCATTCCAAATACTCGGTCCCACGACCGAGAAGGCCCGATCTTGTATTATAGAAGTGCGTGCAAAAGGGACAATCAGGTCACTGCGGACTGCAGAGCGAAGGGTTCGGCGGCCACTATTGGCAGAAATAGGGCAACAGAGCTCCTGCAGATAAGCAGGTGAGGTACCAACGAGGCTACGCCAAAAGAAGGCAGAGACCCTAAATGAGATGCGTTGGGGGTAGTGGCAACCAGCGCAGGACATCCCGCATATAGTCGGATACATGACCTCGCCTTAGGGATGCCACCAATCAATCGCGCAGCCGCGCGCAAAAGTCGCTCCAAGCGCCCAATCCGACTCTGTGGAAGACCAACATATATAGAGGAACAATAGTCAAGGCGACTGGTAACGAAGGCGTGAACTAGAGTAGCTGCAGCGTTGGGGTAAGAGTGCAGGATATTACTCGAAGTTGGCGAAGCTGATAAAATCAGGTATACGAGAGACAGAGTTAACGCGTTGAGCGAAAGTGAGTTTAATTGGTCAAGTAGGCCTATAACTCCAAGATCACGAACAGAGGTGCAGAAAGTGAAGAGAGGAAACTGGGTATACAGAGGGCACACAGATCAAGTTTTGCCAGCTGCTGTCTGGTGCCAAGCCAGATAAATTGCGTTTTAGAAGAGTTTAGCCGGAGTCGATTCGACGACATCCAGCCACCAAGGGAGTCTATAGCAAGCTGCATGGAGTGGGCAACAGTGACCACTTTTGCCGCAGGACAGCGAACGCAAGCCTGGTGTCGTCTGCGTAAATTTGGTTTAGGAATCCACAAGAAGACAAGAGCAGTCCGATTTCGGAAGTGTAAAGAATGTATAATAGCGGGCCCAGTACAGAACCTTGTGGTAACCCAAATAGGACAGGGGCCCAATGGGACCTGGTAGACCCGGAAACAACACAGGAGGTGCGATCGCATAAGAACGAGCGGAGCCAGTTGGGAGGTTTCCTATAGCAAGACCGAAAGAAATAGAAAGGCGGAGTAAAAGGATGTCATGATCGACCGAGTCAAACGCGGCGCTGACATCAAACAGGGCCAAGAGGGTAACCTGGGATCGATCTATGTCGCCATAAATGCCAGAGAGCATGCGGACCAGCAGGGTCTCAGTCGAGTGATCCCTGTGAAACACAGACTGCGAAGCAGGAAGTAAACCATTAACATTCAGATATAGTTAGTTAATTGGCTAGCTGCAATTTTTTCACTGATCTTAGAAATGAATGAAACAGTAGAAATAGGTCTACAAATAGCCGGATCAGACGAGTCCAGGCCTGGGGAAAAAAGATAGCGTTTCTGTGAGGGAGGCAGCATGCCTTCCTGGAGTGAACGGTTGCAGAGGAGGGTGAGGAAGGAAGGAGATCTTCGACGAACTCCTGCACCAGGAATGTACATGTAGGAAGGGGATCCATGTCACAGGACTTCGAAGCGGAGGTAAGAATGATACTTCGAAGCTCGGCTGGAGTGACATCACTCAGAGTGGAGAGGCTATACAGTCCGTTGGTGGGAACTGAGGCGGAGGAGAGCCCGAGGTGTCATCTCGCACGAGCGGATCTTTGCGCAGCAGTGTTCGGAGAACTCTTCAGCAGAGAAGGTGGGGGTCGCAGAGCGGCTCCCTGCGCCGTATCGACCCAGCAGACCGTTTTAGGTAGCCCACAGCCTTTTTGGGTCCTTTGCTGAGAGAGCAATCCTAGGCTCCCAATACTTACGCTCCCGCTCTCGATATCGAGCATGCACTTGCCGGACGAAATGGATCCAGTTTTTCCGATCGTCCTGCGACCTAGTGCGCCGGTAGAGCCGCTCAAGCCGCCGGGCCTGTCGTCGGAGTGTCCGACACTCGGCATCGAACCAACCAGACTGCTCATGGCGTCTTCGTAGGCGGCAAACAGGTCGGAGGTTGACAGGTTAGCCACAGAAGCAGGGTCAGCCATGGTAGGATGAACCCGCAGCGCCTCCCAGAAGGAAGCATGATCCAGCTTCTTCCACCCGCGGACGTGTCTGATGACGTGGACCAACGTCTCGTAGAGGAAAGGAATGGTGGCAATGACGAGGCCGTGGTCGGAGAGCGATGGAGGTCCAGGAGGGTGGATAGTCAGGTTGGCGACAGCGGAGTCGTCCCGTGTCAGGATGACGTCGAGCAATCCCCCTGCCGATAGGTGGGCTCAACAACATGCTGCTTTAGGCCGAACTGTTCGGGGATCGAGTTGAATTCGATGGTTTCCGTGAGGGCAGGATCATGGCCTTCTAGATTATTGAAATCCAGAGGGCCATGGCAGGATCCTCAAGATGTAGGTTGAGGTCACCAACGACGACCAGCTGCGTGTTGTGTAAAGTGAACTGTTCCAGTAATCAGGTAAGTTCGCTGAAGAATGCAGGCGTCGGTGGTGTTGAGCCCGGTCGGCAGATGGCGAGCAGGGTCGCCGGACCGCCAGACGACGTGACAGACACAGCTAGGACCTCGAAGGTGACCGATTTGTCGCGCAGCGTTATCCTTTTAGTGCGGAGGCGATCTTGTTGGTAGATGATGATACCCAGGGTGAGAATTGCCGGGGGGATTGGTCTTTCTTAGGGTCCCATAGTAAAGTCTACATTTCACACCCAAACTGCACATAAATCGAAGTCCACCCCCCAGTTATTTTTTGCAATTCCCATACTGATGATACCTCCGCCTCAGAAAAATCAATCGAAGGGCGCCAAAGACTCACTAAACTTTATATCTCGAATGTTATTCCTTAACTTTTACTAATTAGCTACTACTTTATATTTTACTATATTATCTAGCTTTTCTGGGTAGGCTACAACTACAGCGTTATGTCTGTTGTTAACACAATTTAACGAATATATGATGATGGCTACCTAAGAATCACCGAACATAATGTGTCTTAAGACGACCAGAATGTAACGTAATGTAAATCTTCGAAAATTTCACAGCGACCACAAAAGCCACATACGTCAGGGAGATCAGCTTAACGCTGGCGCTATATCAAATGATTGGGGAGGGGTGATAGTATAATGGATAACACTCTTACCTGAGGTTTTCACGGACCTGGTTCGATTCCCGTAATACCCCCTGGGTTTAGTTCATGCCTTCATTCCCTAAAAGTACAATGAGCTTGCGCCTTGCATGGCTGCAACTTTGTTGATTTATGTCTTCTGTAATTTGTGTTCTTGTGAATTGTTTAATCGTCATAACATGTACAGCCTTCATGTGCGTTTGTCAGGCGCTTCATTAAAGAGTACGCAATAGCCAATGGGGACTCTGTAAAAATGGCTGCGTATAATCTGGCGCCAGGATGGAATAAAGTTTGGCTACTCTAGGTAACAATGTGGCGCTGTGTTGTGCGGTAGGTTTATTTCATAGACATCTTACATTTAATATATGATGTCATATGGTTTCATTTACGCATAAAGTTGTCTAATCATCATTTGACCACATCACATACTGGCGACGCCTATCGCCGCTTAAAGGAACTGCTCACAGAGTCCCCTCATTGAAGCTGCTCTGTTAGTTCTTGTGCCAGGTAAAACTCCATTCCCTGAGGTCAAGCCGAAGAGGCAGCTATGAAACTTAAGTGATTTGAGAACAGGGGTTTATATATGTGGCGGTGTTTTGAGTTTTGGTGACTGCGCTGGCGAGAGCGTTCTGGATTGTTTGCAGGCGTTTTATATAGTAGGAATTAAAACGTTTCCTGAACTGTTAAAGATGCCAGTGTTCGGATGTCTGGTGACAGACTGAGACAGTCACAGAGGAAAAGGCGCCCCCCAGCTGAGGCCAGCTCGCGCCCACGTGCTAGAGCGCGGGACCATGAATTGGTCTGGAAAGCTGAAATCACCCTATTATAAGCGTAATAATAAGCCCACGCCATTTAGAAATGGGACGCTACAGCAATAGGCATAGGCCTATGTATGACTTTTTGTTAGTACAGGGACACAGCTAATTTATAACGGAACACAGCGTAGGTTTGTCAGTCAAACTAAATTAAGCCTCTACTTTGTTAAGGAGTGTTTAGTGAACGAAAATTACTATTTGTGAGTTGCAAAATATTTTATATTGGTCTATATATCTAGCCTACCTTCTTTATATATAGGCCTACAGAATAATTTTAGATGTTTTCTTGTTTTATCTATGATTTTCAGCATTTTTGGGTTTCCTAATCCCGCCTTTGTGTCGATTTTGGTTATAAATCTGCATATCGCGATCACGGGTCGGTATCAAGCAAACTGTTCGAACCACTATAGTCTATAGGCCTACTGTGAGTCTATCATGTAGGCCTATAGGTCTAAAATCATTTTGACGCTCAATGATGATTTTTAGGCCCTCAATATCAATTTGAAAATCATAACAGTTTTGTTTCTCTTGGGCTCGTATTGCAGTGGCGATGAGCACAGTACTTTCCTACATAATCAAGAGCTAATTTAAGTGTGCTGAAAACACGAATAAGGTGCTTGCGCGCCAATCGTTTACATCCTAGCTACGCCCTATACATAGAATAATTCTTGTGCTTGGCTACGCCACTGACTTCATTATGCTGTACTCTTACGCACTGTTGACCTTATTACATGTAGTTATAATATATTTCGAGAAGACCGAAGAATTCTGTTTGCAGATATGCAGACAATGAATTTGTGCTGAAACTTGTGGTTTTAATAGACAGAGCAGATGATTTTTAATTACATCATGCGTTTGATGCTTAATTTTAAAATAATTAACCTCGAACTTTTTACTTACGCGAACGGACGTCCGGTCGCGATATTGTGGTAGCAGTGCTCGATCCGTAGCCGTAGATGGGACTAAATATTCTTTATTCGTGAATCTAATTAGAAATTAATTACATTAAAATTGCGAATCTGTGAAAAATGCCGTCATGTAAGCCATCGACAAGGGTGATTCCGGCAACCTGTGCTTGGTCGATGCTGTTGGGCTGTACAACGCTCTTCTTCGTTTTCGCGTAAGGTCCATTAATGTGCTTTCCGTCATATATACGTTAAGTAAGTAAGCAAGCGAGTGTGGTTAACCATTGTTTTATCAGGTCTTAAGATATCATTTAATCACACGGATGACTCATTATGTTGTTTGTTTTGGTATGTTATGTATTTTACTGCGATTCGGTAAAACGCAGATTACAGTCCATTGATACGGGGTCAGCCCGAATCCCCGAAACCCGAAAACGCTGAAAACAGACAAAAGCCCGATTCCCCGAAAACAGTTTTCTAGAAAGCGGCCGAGCTATTCAGAGTTAAATTGTAAACATGACATAGACTGGCCTTGATGTATATCGATATATACTGCCTATTCAAATGTTAATTTTTTTTAATTATATTCATTCGGGTCGGACTTAGAAAATCAATTTCGGGGATCCGGCCGAATTTACGCCGAAATGCCTTTCGGGGATTCGGGTTTCGGGGATTCGGCCCGCACCCATTGATACTGTTGTTGTTGTTTTGCGCCAAACATGTCGTGCATGAATGTACAATGCAGAGATGTTCTGCGTTTACCTTTGAATCTTTAATTTTGGCATATATTTTTTATTACTGGCCTTATCAGTGGCATGCTAAATTATTGTTAATTTCTTGGTTTTTTAAAATGAGAAATTAACCAGCAGAAACACACAGCTGTGTCGTATATTTGTGTGGGCGTTGGAGCTATTTATATTAATCGTAATCTCAAGATTTCTACAGCGCCCATAAAAGCGACGTTGAGCTTTGATGAGTGAGCGGAGTGGAGTAGTGTAGAGGATGAACAGGTTTTAATAAAGCAATTATATGTTTCCACTTGTGGAATAACTTGTTTGTTTTCATTCAAGGAGCCACACCAAACGTTAATAAACTGTGAACAATTTCTTTACATTTTTAGCAAAAAGTATATTTAGAATTTAATGAAATAATACACAGTTATAACGCTTGCTTTCATTGATAAAAACAGTTATTGAAATCCTTCAGATCTATTGTCAGTATTATCCTCAACTGACAGGGAGTAAATTCATCTTCTCGTTTGTTTCTACTTTAATATCTTTATTGTCTATGATGTCATCACTAAATTATTTTACTTTGTGGAGAATGTTGTGCTTTTCTTAACTAAAGAATTATCATAGAGCTGTAACAAGAATAGCTTGGACTGATGTACCGGTTTGTAGAAATACATACATTAGGGTTGCCACCTCCTAAGGATACGAATCCGGGAGATTCAATGAATTTTTTTAACATTTGCAATTGTGGTGGTGTTTAACGCATAGGAGATCATATCGAAATACGGGAGACTCCCGCCCAATCCGGGAGAGGTGGCAACCCTAACATACATGTGTGAACAAGTTTGGTAGAAGTACGTGACTGGATGGTTAAAGCCATGAGAGGAAAGACTGTAACACATCCTTCCAGAAACACAAATCCTTCCAAATGGCTGCAGATGATATGCCAATATGGAATAAGCAGAAAATGATGTTTTAATGCATTTTGTTGTCATACATGAATACAGCCAATACAGTGGTCTAATTCTGCACTTGTCTGGGCTGTTTATGTTGTTTTATGAACAGCTAATTACTACACCAGTTCTGGGAATATATTTTATCTGGCATAACTTATGGGGATATTGTTAAAAATGCTGGACAAGATCACAACTTTAACAGTTTATGTACTTTAGAAAGTTCTGTGATGAGTTAAGTCATTTAATGACTTCCCGTTGAACAGCACTGGGAATTAATTATTTATAAGATTTGCAATATGGACATATATATCGTTGACTGCACTTGGTGCTCATTGACTGGATTCTCTGATTCTTTTATCCCAACCATCTCAGGAAACAAGGATGATTCTTGATGGATGTGTCAGCTTTTCCATCACTGGCTTAACTGAAATTATAAGACTTTCTTCCAAATAATACATAATGCATAGGGTATTTCTGGGTTCACTTTTTCTTGCTATAGGCTAGCAAGCTCTGAGTAATGCAAGTCAGTGTTTTATTCTTTGCATTTGAGATGCGATCGACTTTACAATCAGCATACCAATAACTATCTGTTTACTTTGCAGTGTAGGTATTTCATGGTAATTCTTTTGTTAGCCTAATGATTATTGATCATTTTGGGTGGACTCACTTTCTGTGTTGCTGGCTCATGAATGGTTATCTCTAATCTGGATCATCTAATTTCATTACCCCAAGCAAGGGGTTTAGGTGAATGGTTTACACTCTGGTATGCAGAGCAGAATATCAGCATGGGCGCGGGATCGATTCCTGCTACCATCCAAAGGTTGACTCATCCTTTCATTCGCCAGATGGCATTGGTAAAATAAGCAGTAGGAGAGATGGGTGCCCTACATGTCTGCCATACAGTTAAATTCAACTCCTGTAATAGGGCATAACCGATTTCGTTTTTTTGCGGATTCCGGATACTGGATAGTGTAGGCCATTATTTGCCGATTCGATTCCGATTCCGAATAGTTGTAAAGATTGTAATCTGACCAAATAAACGGACATCAAAGACCAGTCACCCAATTAAAGGGTGTTTAAAGGCCACGCCTGTGGTCATTTGACAGGCTGCAGATTGGCTGGTCAGTGAATGGGGTTGCAAGAGTTCTCCACAAGACTTTCTCTGTGTCTGTCTCTGTCTGTCTGTGTATCCTTCAGGCTTGAATTCAGCCCTCCCAGAGGAGGGTTCGGCACAATTTCAGATTGCTCCTAGCCCTGATGATCCCTCCCACATGTGCTGTCTACTGTATAGTCCAAGGAGGTCTTAATACCCACCCCAAGATCAAAGATCAACCCAGGTGACTCTCAAACGTTTCACTTCTGATCGTGGAGGGGTTCAGGGTTGTTGAGAGTCCCTGAACTATCTGATGAAGGCAGTCACTGTATAGGGGGAACTAGCAGAGGTCATTAATAAAGACATCCCCGGCTGATAACGGCAGGCCGTCACCGTCATTAGCTATCCCACTATTAAATAATCTGTGTGGGAAATCATCACTGAATGGCCTATAAATTAATGTTATAGTTTGAAAACCGTCAAAAACATTTTTTACTAATCGGCAGGCTAGAAATTCCAGATCCGGATAGTCCAAAATCGGCAAAATCGGTTTGCAGATCCGGATTTCGGTTATGCCCTATCCTGTAATAACTTGTAATCATCAGTTCATACTATGACTTGTAATCATACTGCGTTCATGTCAGTTTGAATCAATAAACGAAGATTATTATATTATGTAAGCAACCCAAAAGTGTTTGATGAGGATTTAATGATTTGTGACTTTATTTCAGTTGTCCATATCTGACGACAACATACAGCATTGCGATTGCCATCTACCAGGGCCTCATTACGATATTTGTCATCACCAATTTTGGTTTGGCAACTTTCATGGATCCGGGAATTTATCCCCGAGGTGAGAAACACCAAATACTACTCACATGAATTGAATTTCAGGAGCTTTGCTGTGGTTAGTTCTGGTCTAATTAAAGCTACTGATGTTTTGGGAAGAGCAGAGCTTAACCCCTTACAAGCGAGTGGCAATATATTTGCAGTTACATGTGGTATACTAAACAACTAATGTACAGTATTTTTCCACTAACCTAATGCATGTGGATTCACAAGATGTCAATACCAGATACTGTTTAACACAAAAACTTTATATAATGTTATATAATTTTTTACATAATGAAGACTTCAGCGATGTCTAGTGTGGTATGAACAGCTAGTGGCAAGTATGTTGCCACGTCATGTGTAACCCAAACAGCTAGTGGCATATATATTGCCACCACTGGTGGCAATATGTGTGCCACTCGCTGTTTGGGCCCACCACTTACTTTTTTACTGATTTCAATTCAACAATGTTATACGCTTGATTACTTTCTCTTACCTATACATAATATGTATTTATATTAACTGTGCCTGCCCTGGGCGCTTCTCGCTTATAAAGGGTTAAGAGATGAAGTTCTAGCAATGTTGGTATTGTAGTTGCAGTTTATTATTTAGCTTTTGTAGTTGTTTGTAGCGCTTCTGAAAGGCTTTTCATGCATTTTGAAGAAGCGCTTTATAAATAGCCAAATACAATACAATACAATACAATTTGAACCTCTCTATCATTAATGATACCTTTGAGTTTCTTGAAATACAATAGTAAAGTTGAATGCTGGTGTTGAATTAAGTATGGTGTCTACGCTATATGAGATTTATGATGCATGTTACGTGGAAGGTCTCGTGTTTTGTTTTCCTTCATTACTACTACCGTATTTTCTGGACTATACGTCGCTCTGTTGTGTAAGTCGCAGTGACGCAAAAACGGCAACATTTTTGTAAAATCAATATATATGTCGCAGTGGTAGGCGGAGAAGCCATACACAGATAGTCAGACGCGTATATAAGGATGTGCTGTTTGAAGCCGTAAATATACGACCAATATTATGCAAATACATGCTAAAAAATAACCTTTTTGTTCAAATCAAATTGTATGCACTATTGAAATAATTTTTTTCAACATTTGGTGTATGTTGTGGTTTTATATCCGTAGGTTTAGTTATTTTGAAATTAAGGATTAAAACCTTTGTTTGCGGCGACGGCATTTTGGAAAACTTATTATTTCAAATAACTTGCTAAATTTTATTTCTTTTAGTTATTTATTGCATTTCATGCACTTTAAATAAATTTTTTCAACATTTGGTGTATGTTGTGGTTTTATTGTAGTTTTAGTTACTTTGGAATTAAAGACAAAAACCTTGGTTGGCGGCGGGAAATATGCGGCCATTATTAAATCAAATACTTGTTAAACATAGCCTTTTTGTTAAAATTAAATATGATGCACTTTAAAATAATTTTTGTTCAACAATTAAAAACGATGTTGCGGTTCTATAGCAGTTTTAGTTATTTCGGAATTAAAGGTTAAAACCATGGCCATTTTCTTAGATCTTTAAAATGGTATGTACCTCATTCTATACTGGACATAGCTGAAAGGATCCAAGGATAATATATTGACAGATAGAGCTGCAGTTAGCTGTTAGACACATTGAACAGTTCACTCCTTTATATAAGATGCCACCCACGGCTCTCATGTAAAAAACCGCGACTTATAGTCAGAAAAATATGGTACTACTGCTACTACTACTATTCATTTGTTACACAAACTCGTTGACACAGATGCAACAAGGTACAAAAGCTGCAGTTTGGGATGGCAGAAACCTTAAAGTTGCTGTGGTATAAATTTGTTGGCTCTCGCTCGAAGATACTTCAGCATTGTTTTACTTTGATTGTATGATTTACTTTATTTATTTCCCATTTTGGTTTTCGCTTGTTAACTTCTTTTATTTTGTTCATTATGATGTTCATTATGCAATGCAGGATGTACAATTGTACGTGTGAAGATAGTCTTGATTACGTATATTCTTTTCAGTGGGATGCAATATATAAATATGAGCTATTTGGGTAACACTGATGCACTTGCATATAAATGGCTTAAAAGATTTTTCTGGCAAACTGTTTCCCTGAAGAAAAAAAGCTGCAAAGCATATAATAATAGATATCTAAAAACTGCATAGCTGCTTTTTCTAAAGCAGAAGCTGCTTCAATTGACTGCTGATTTGGAGCATCTGCAATTTGCGGACTACTATGGCTTTGGCTTCGTCTACGGCGTGCAACAGCATCCTCATATGTGCAGCAATATTTTTCCATCATCCTTTATCCCTAGTAGTTTAGTAGTGACTCATAGGTATCGCTTTTCCCTTTCATGTCCATGGTTCCATTCCAGGAGCGTTAAATAATGTAGGATACACTAATTTTGGTCAATATTAGTAAACCCCAGAGCATTCAACAATGGTTTGGTTCTAGAGGTAAACAATCTTTGGGTAAAAGTGTAAACAACAAGCTGGGTAACCTTTTCATGGTTGCATGGTTTTGACTGAGTGAACAGTCAGTTTCGTGTGATGTTGTAAGATATTAACCCCAAGCAAGTACAGTATGCCACCATGCCAAATTATGCAGCTAACAAGAAGAAATGTCACTAACTGGAAGATTACAGCTTTACAGTGTGGGATGAATGCATTATTGGCCTATCTAGTTGTGCACACAGTGGTTTAACCTGTGGAGAGTTTGTCTTGTAGTAATCCATATAATAATCATGGGTTGAAGCTTGTTGAATGAATTCCATGTCCAACTTCTCAGTTTCCCTTTCATCTTCTGGAGAAAAATCATGGATAAGTTGTGAACAACTGTCTTTGTTGTCAAGGTTGCATCATAACTTCCCAGTATGACCAACATCATCTGCATAGCACTCTTTGATAAGTTGTGAACAACTGCCTCTATCACTACTTTGATTTGACCAATACAAATAAATAGTGGTTAGGAAAACTGTTGAACTTGCTTCGTATTATTACCCAGCATGTTATCTAATCAGTTCCGCTTCACCCTGCTGGGAGCTCTGCTTGTACTCATCCATTTCTTGCATCAAATAACTTCTTAGACCTTCATGAACATAACACCTAATTGTGCTGTCTGATTATTGATTTTTCAAAGGCATCTAACTCTGTGAACCTCTTTCCGCCGGAAACGAAGCTCTCAATATTAATCCGAACATCTGTGACTGGGTGGCTAACTTCTTTAGCAGTGAAAAGCAGGGTGTTAAATCTGATGGAAACTATCAAGCTTGTTGCCATTTACCCAAAGTAATGTCTAAAAGTGTTGACTAGGGCCAGTTCTGTTCATTATTTTCATAGCAACTCGCTGCAGTTTCTGCAAAGACTACCTGTTGAAGTAATAAATCTGCTGAATCCTGAAGCTGTATTTATTTGGTTTAATGCAGAATTTGATGATATTTAGCTGTGAACCATACTAAATGAACTTAGTATAAGTATTGACAAAATAAAGATATAATTTTCCGGTGGCCTGGTTTAGAGTGTCCTTTGGAGTGCTGTTTGCCCTTACACAGAATTGAGCAACTAGAAAGTGTCAAGCTGCTGGGAATTCTTGCTACGGAGTGACCTTTCGTTTTCAAGCCATGTTAACTTCTTAGTCTCACTAACCATTTATACTTCTCAACCGCTTAACAGAACAGGGACTACATATCGTGAAAGTAGAAAGTTTTCAAGTGATCATTCTATCATGAAACATGTATGCACCACCCTCTGCCTATTTTAGATAGGCAGATCGTTTTTTTTACCTCAGATGATGCTGCAGGCCCTGATGCTGTGTCCTGATGGTACTCTTAAAAGGTCTGTCTTGCAGAGGGCAAATATGTGGGAAGAAATCTGCTGCAGAAAAATTGATTGCTCAAGCAGACGGGAGCTCTTCCATAAATCCCATTTTCCTGTATGTCTGTATTATTTATGCTATAATCTATTTCATATATATTTGCAGTCGTTGTGTACCATATAATGTATATGCACTCGTCAGATGCGGATGAAGCTACTGGCTTACCTTCTTAAAATGTAACAAGTTAAATATGTGGATGATTGTCTAAATGTTCTATTGGATGGATATATTGGAGACAGGTGCAGTTAGTGCTGAACATTTGTCAGCTTTTATTTACTTAGCCTGTTCAAACATGAATCATGCAAAGCTAAGATGAATAACAGATCAGTCTTGGATAAATTACGTAATGGTTCGTACTGAATCGTACATGCCCTAAAGATGCTTATATTGCATGATTGCTATATACTGGTACCAAAATGATGTGTATCTTAAATTCCTTAATGTTGCATAACATCTCTGAAAAATTATGGGTAAATGCCTAATGTTGAGTAGATTAGGTAAGGATGGTTGAATTAAATTTATAATCATGCTGAAATTCCCTATTGAACAATAGATTGGCTAATTATGCATAAATGATGTGCAAATTAGTATAACTACTGGTATTACAAGGTTCTTGAGATGTGTTATTGCTATTATGAAGACACTGTTTGTGGGTTTATGTAGTCTCATAGTTTTTTTAACTGGAAAGAACAGCGGTATAATTTAATCTAAGCATTGAGATTGCTTTCACATTCATTCTTTAACTCATTCACTGATTCATCTGTCTTTCCATTCATTTCATGCATTCTACAATTCATTATGCATTCTGCAATTCATTTGTTTGTTTATGTATTGGTTCTTCAATTCATCTGTTGTTGAATCCAGCCCAACAAACAGATGGCTTTTTATAATTTAACCAAGGAAGTAGTTGTGCTCAAACATTGAGATTAGTACTTGACATTAGAGGTATTTATGCAACTGGCAGTTCATAGAGATAATGTAAAATGAGAATCACAGTTCATCCAGGTGTTCCATCATTTCAGATGAAATAATCTACAGGCAATTCTCATGTACATGCACTTGGGAATAATCATTTTTATATGACGTGATGACTAAATTTATTTAGCACCTTATAAATCTTCTACAAGACAAATAGATCTAGTTCCAAGCATATTGGTTGTCGTTAATGCAGACAATGAAAGTAATCGTTGAAAGTCGGTTAATTTGTGGTCAGATGTAATAACTGGTGGAGATATATGTATATCAATCAGTCAATCAATTAATCAATCAATGTGTTTATTGATTTCCATAGAACGTAACCATAGCAACATATCAGTGTAACAACACAGTCATATGGGTACATTGAATTAAATCTTCATAATTGTTTAATTTGGATAACGTTCAATGGATACCAAAAGGGGAAGCCCAAAAGGGACCATAGTCCCGCTGGGTAGAGCCACCTATATAACATAGAGCAAATCACGACAGCATTTCGAAAAAGTTGTTGTGGTGAACATGTAAACATTGAAGATATATTACAAGTCCATATCAACAATGATGTTTTTTAGTTAAACTTTATATATATATATATATATATATGTATGTATGTGTATGTGTGTGTGTGAATAAATAATGAATGATTGAGAGTTGAGGCTGAAGGTATACTAAATTAGGCCATATGAAATATTATGAATGGTGTGTTGAGTCCACTGATTTTCAAAGTGGTTAATATGATAAGAAGCATGGTATGTCAGAGTATTATTATTATCGTGCCTTCTTAGTCTTGAAAGGAACAGTCTTCCAACTTCAGTTCGTCAATGCACATCTGTTGCTCAATTTAAATTAAAATTCATCTTTTCTCGTTGCACTATGACTAAGAATGTGGCGAAACGCGCTTTCGTGCAATACTTGTTTTTATTAAAGCATGCTATAAATCTTCAGTTGTATTGTATTTGTGAATGGCACATTTTGGTTTGAAAACTTACATTTAGGTAGGTGAACACTGAACAGCTCTGATGTTAACAGAAGTTTAGAAAATAAAAGAAGCAATTTTTATCAACTTTTGTGTTATCCCTCATCTGAGCCAATCATGGCTCTGATGCAAGTTTGTATTGTAGCACATTTATCTCTCTTTATCATCACTATTGTTATTATTATTAATTGCTTAAGTCAGACCTGTGCTATAATGCATTTTGAACAAAATTCGTGTGAAGTATTTTTAAACATAGGGGATTTCCAGTCTTGATGGTAGAGGTAGTAAATGATGAGGGTGTCGTGTTTTTAAGCCAGAATTTTACTGTCCCTCTAATGCATCAGTTTGATTAACGTGCACTCCGTGTGATGTTATATGATTTGGTTTTAACCCAGTTTAATTTATCGGTTGGCTGATTTGGCCTCAGATCACAAATACAGCAATACGGCACCTTATTTACTGGCTGACTGCTTCTGCCATGCTGCGTAATGCTTTAAGTGTAAAGAGTAAAATGCAGCAATGAATCTTGTTCGGTCGCAGCCCTAAAAAAGATATGGCACATGACTGATGAATTGGACTATTTTGGGCTCTTTAATAACGTCGTATGCTTCAAGGGCTTCCAGTGAGCAATGTTTTATGCAACAGCTAATGGTTTTGATTATGTGTGATACTGCATTCAAACTTCCTCAGAGTTATGTTGTTTAATTAAGTCGCTAGCTCTTCGAACCCATTGCAGGCCTTTGCGGTTAGTTTAAGGGTATGCACTTCTCATATTTATATTTATCAGAAGTTGCATTTTAATGCTGCACACTATAAGGACAATCTGAGATGTTTCAAATTTATTATAATTAATTGGTGACTTGTACCATGCTTTGTATCCAATGCACAAGACATCACCCAATAGCACACCAAAACCAAGGTACTATAGAGAAGATAGTCTACTAAGACTGAGGGGCAGCTTATTGTGGATCTAACCAAGTTGAAATAGGTGAGTTAAGTTGAGAACAAAACAACATAGTGACTTATCATAAAGAGCAAATATGGGAGACTTACCAAAAGCTAGAGACTTCCAAAATCCACTTAATAGAGGGTCCAACAGCCAAAGTGTTTGTGAGTAGTTCAAAAAGGATAGTTCAAAATCAAAGCTAAGAAAATTAATTTGCTAATTATGATGACAGTTGTGATAGGTTTAAAGGTTGTGAATCATGCTACAAGGATATTCCAAATCTGGGTTATTAGTGTGTTTGATAAAAACAGCTGCTTGACATTCCAGATTTTGCATTAACTTACTCTGCCTGTGAATTTCTCACTAAGAACAAACTACTAGCAATGCTAGTAAATGGAATTAATATTTAATTATCTTTCATTAAATGCAATGTCGCTTTTTGCATAAATTGATTACCCTTCACTTCAACAATTAAATTTAATTATTTGTCCTTTACAAAATATGCGGTGCATGACTCAATATTGGCCTTGCTTAAAGTACATTATCTCATTGTGACTCAGTAGTGGGTAGTTCTACTATTTGTCATTTTCAAACGGTCTCAGTTGTGGTGTGACTACTATGATATGTGAAAATTTGTAGTATTTGTTTCTGGTTGTTTTCACAAGTTGATGTTGTTTTGAAGGTCTCAATCTTCGAAACAGGTTGAAGTAAAACTGCTGAAACAAAATAAGCATGTTATTAACTAGACCTAATTACAATCATTCATTCCGAAGATTTAAAGAAGCAGCTTCCTGTCTGCACCTATTGAATGAATAAACTAAAAGTACAATACAATTATGAACAATTGTCATTGTCTTGCCTAATACCTAGCTATTCTTTGCTGACTGACTAGATGGTGTTCCTAATCAGTTGCTGCACTTTTTACCTCAAATGGTTTACTGCTGGACTACTCAACGCAATTCAGTTGGAATGTGGTTTGAGTGTCTAGCTGCTGAAGTCTTTCGAGCAGCATTTCAACGTATTCTTAATGTTTTTAGCGCACGAGGATGAGATGCGGGAAGACGACTTTCATGCACCACTCTACAAGAACGTCGATATACAAGGAATGACAGTACGAATGAAGTGGTGCGGCACCTGCCAGCTATACCGGCCACCAAGATGCTCGCACTGTAGTGTCTGCAACAGCTGCATCGAGGTACAGCGTGCTCGTATCTTAAGAGTGCTCTCTCTGTCTCTCTCTGGGTTTTTTCCTTTCCTCCTGTCTTATTCATGTTTCATGGACACCCTTAGAAGTAATGTGACCATAATACTGACACGAATTGTCTGGTAATGTGGTGCAGAGTTGTTCCTTACGCCAGATATATATGCAACTCTTGACCAGTCATCTGCAATGGATTAACGTTAGTTTCACTTTACTAGATTAGACACTTTCTCACTAAAAGGCTGTAGAAGTCATTTGATTACCATAGATTAGATATTTACTCACTAAGATGTGGCACTAAAACTCTGACTGTTTGCTGGACCTTCTGTTCTTAATTGCCATATAGTGTCTATAAGTATCCTAGCAACTTCAGTGCCTGCCATTTCCAGACATTACCCATAAGAGTTTACCACACTCGGCTAGGTTCTGGTGCAGAGAATCGGGTTTTATGCTTCTGGAATTAAAAAGGTACTGCGTGGAGCGTTCGCATGGATGGTGATGGAATGAACTTGACTGGAAGTGAAAGTGGTTCCTGGCACTGAGGCTGTTTTACATCGTTCTTGCTGAACACAATACTTAGCTTATCACTTCAAATACAGAATAGCTTTTATTGAGGATTTTAAGAGATTTTAAGAGAGCCTAGGGTGGTTATTACCACATATTGGCTATATTTTGCAGAGAAAGAAGCATTTCTTATAGAATCTTTATGAGACCAAGTTGCTTTGCTGTACAGCAAGCCTTCGTGAATGCTTCTTGCCAAGCACGTTAATTCTTAAATTCTTAAGGGATAATAGAGCTGAACCATCGAAGAAGAAGGAAAGGGAGATTCCTTTGTAACTAACACAGAGAGGCAGTGCTCATGCAATAGCCATGAGGGTGTAATAACATTGGCTGCTCCAGGGTTAGCTTAAAAGAGAGTTAATGGTTTAATATTCTTAGCCTTGGGAAGTAAAGGGCAGGTGACTGATGCACTGTACATGCATTTTAAATTTTTAATGATTATAGATCCATTCCATCTAGTTGAAAAGCTTCAACTTTGTCTTTACTCTTTCCATGTTTCAATGGGGCAATTTAAAGCAGTATATTATACTGTTCTGAATGTTTGTAGAATTTTCAAAATGAAAATCAAGATATTTCGTATAATGTTGTTTTGACCATATTGTACATTTCTCATAATCTGCGATGTCTACCCATTCATTTGCATGAGTTCAGGATTTTGCCTTTGTCTCCAAACCTTTCCTTACTTCTGCAAGAAAAGTCTCTTGTTTATATCCATCCATTCAGGAGGGAAACCAGCCGACCAGAGATGGACTGTGCACTGAAATTCTTTATACAATTGTTTTGCTTGCAGGTCATTTATCTCTCGGGCATAAAATGACTTGTTTGAACCTCTGAACAATGTTGGTAGCCTTAAAAGATTACCTCTACTGATAGACTATTAGTTCCTCAATCCTGGTCCCCTACCTCCATTGTGCTCATCTTCCTAATGAAATCATGTGCTGGATCGCGTGCAATCCCCACTGTAATCAAATTGACAAGTCCTTTTGAGCAGCTCTCTCATTTTCCCCTGTTGCGTCCATCTGTCTTTGTACATGCATTCAGCTGTCCATATATCCATCCATTTAGGGTTTTAGCCACGTGTCATCTTTTGATTTACTGATTGCTCAGTCCATCTTTTCATAAATCCCATATGGCCAAGTATCCATGTGTCTGTTTCCATTTGTTTGTTTATCACTCCATCTGTTTATCTGTCCTTCTGTTGGATAGACCTGTATATTCATCCATCCATGTATTCATTCTCCCTTGTTTTCATCAATGCATCCATATATTCATCCATCCATATGTTCATTCATCTGTATTTTCATCTTCCAATATTTTCATCCATCCGTTCGTTCCTCAATCCATGTGTTCATCTTCCAATAGTTTCATCCATCCGTTCGTTCTTCAATCCATATGTTCATCTTCCAATATTTTCATCCATCCGTTCGTTCCTCAATCCATATGTTCATCTTCCAATATTTTCATCCATCCATGTATTCATCCTGCCAATCATACATCCATTTGGCAATCTGTCCATTCATTTATTGTTAAATCATTCATTCATCTACACTTATTCTTTTGTGTATTATTAATCCTTACACACAAATATTGGATATATTATTAATTCATTTATCCAACCTTCTTTTCATCCTTCCTCTCTTTTCACTTTATTCCTTTTCATTTCATCTCTTCTCTTTCATATAATTTCTTCTTCCTTCCTTCATTGCTGTCTGTTTTGTTGGTTCTTCAAGTGCCTTCTCATCATGAGGAGTAGTAGGTTGCTTATTACATTTATTCCTTCTTTCCTGTTTCTATCTCTTCCTAACTATATCCACTTTGATTGCTGTGTTGTTTCCTCAGTCCTTGTTTCATTTATTATGCCTCCATCTCTCCATCCATCCATGCATCCATCTAGCCTTCCATCCATCCATAAAGCCTTCCATTCATCCACTTACCCACGCATCCTTCCATTCCTCCAATTATCCATCCCACGTAATGCAGTACACCACGAGTGGCTGTTATACAAATCTAGTGGGGGAAGAGTGACTTGTTCAGCTACAGTGATGGCATTTGTCCACCCACTCTTCTTCTCTGCCGGGTGTTTACATAGATAGCAGTCTCTGTCTGTCTGTCAGTTGCCATTTTCTGTGACAGTGTCGTTGCTTCATATTGGTAAGGCGGTCTCTCATGGAACTCTGTTCGTGATAGAGCTACTTCAGTTGCTATGGATGCTCTACAAATGCTGTTGATACATTATTAAGTCTGCAGCCACTTCCTGCCTGCCTCTGAGCCCTGTAAACAATGTTGTTGTTACTGTTATTTCCTGTTATAAGCAGAATGCCGAAATGCCAATATTTGTTTATAGCGTTCTCTATTTTTCACACGATATGCAGAGTTATATGCTCAACCGTGGGGCATTGAACTTAGCCATTTTAATTATTGCACATTATTTAATTTTGTATGTACTGTGGCTATTTTTGGTACTGCAAGCTTATAATATTAAGAGTGAAGAGGAATGGTATATATATATATATTATATATATGTTCTATTTTTAGATGGATTAGTTCAGAGAGACTAGACTGACTGATAAGATACCTACTGCGATAGTGCTAAATAAATTTTTGGATTTGTGTAATTAAATTAGATTAGGTTAAATGGGTGGGGTGGATATTGTTCTAACAGGATATTGTTTTAACAGTTTGCATGTAAAAGGTTATTTCATTTTTAATGAACTTTGTTTGTACAGAAACATATAGTGTTATTTTATACTTGGTTATAAAATGGGCCTTTAATACGTAACAACATTAATTTCAAATAAGAGAGCGTTTACTTCTGTTTTAATACTGGGTTATGGTGTGCAAACAAAGTTTATTGATGTACCTAAATTTGGCTTACCTTTTTCCCTCAGATGTGTCAAGTGAACATTGATTACAAAAGCTCTGTAAACCTGGTTTATTGGTATTTGTTTCACTGAGGGTTATCAGTAGATCTGCTTATGTATGGTAGGCTGCTGCAGACATCTTAGGTGTGTCATACTTCTTTTTTCTTCCAAAAAGACACCCATCAACATGTTTACTTGTTTTACCCACATTATTGGAACTAACTACAGTGAAACTCTGTTAATGCGCGGACCTGTAACCTGCGGTTCCAGTTTAGACGCAGTGCCACCATGCCTACCGACGCCACGAGGTTAACACATGGGCATCATTAACATGCGGTAATTTAAATAGTAAGATATTTAATTATGCCTGTGGAATTAATTGCTCCTTACTTACGTGAGTTTGAAGCACTAGGGTTACGTAGGGTTTCTGCCCTGTGGAACTTCTTTCTCCTTTTAGATTCAAACAGGGAACAGCATTTCCCCTCACCCCACCTCTATATAGGCGATCTGGTCCCCGTCCCAGTGCATGTTTGGTAGGTATCACAGACACCTTTGCTCAGTCAATCATGGAAAACAATTCGTGGCGGCTCAATTGAAGTCACTGGCTCTCTCGATTGGCATGCTTGGAGTGACGTCATCAACAATACTACGTGTGGAAACAGAGTCGGCGACCCGTTTGATCTCACAGTAACTGTTTGGAAGCTGTGGAATTCGCTACCTGGTTGAGTTCGTTTGGTGACGGTCAATTCTTTGATAACTTGAGATTCGTCTCTTTCAACTTGTATTTCCATTGTAGCCTGGCTAGTCTTTTCCGTAATCCATCAGATTTTGACCTGGATTCTGATTTTTACTGCGATTTTACTTGAAGCGACCATCGGTTTTTGTCTTTGGCATTATGATAATGGTGCTATAGAAGTGATTGGATTAGATTAGCAGACTCTGCCCTCTATCGACATGGGTGGAGACCATGTCAACATCATCGACCAACCGACAAGGTGTTGCTTATCGCTCTCATTGACATGGTTGGGAACCTCGTCAACCACACAACAGGTGTGAAGAACAGAGTCGGCGGCTCGTTTGACGTTGCTCGCTATCAGCACACATGAAGACCCCGTGAACATTGTCAGCTTATCGGCAGATTTTGATCAGCCCTCTGTTGTTACACGTGGGTAACCTCATCAGCCATCTACTGGCGTGGAAAACAAAGTACGGCGGCCTATTTGAAGCTCTTGGTTGGGTTCAGCATGTGCCATTGATGACTCCTCTGGTTATCTGAGCAATGTTTGCTAACCGAAAATATTTTGTGTTCTTAATTACATTTGGTATTGTATAGGTTAGAAAACAGAGTGCGTCTGAGTTGTTTTGCTCTGTTAGTGGCTCTATATGAATGTTTAATTACAAATAACTGAACAATGTGGTGATGGGGAATAATTCAATCAACGTGGGAAACAGCTTTGCCACTTCTTTTGATACAGAGCAAAGATAATTTTCTACAATTGATAATGATGTTTCTGATTCCCCAACTACCCGTTCATGCAACGGTGTCTATGCAATAAGTATACTTGTGCGTATGTTGCTAATTATTGTTTTCATGAAAAGTCGTGAGAGGTGTACTTCAACTGTTTCTATTGAAGTAGGGTTTCATTACATTTTTGTTTGTTGACTTACTCCTGGTCTTCCTCCGCCTTGTCAATTATCCTCCTATTAAATCTGCCACACCTCATACTAGTAGAAGGTTAGGCAACTGCTCTGTGGTTGAGGTTAACAATTTGAATTGTCCGATATAAAGTACATGGTTTTAAAGTTATAATTTCAAGTCTTGGCTCACAGTGCTGTAGGCTTGATTGGCATTTCTTAGTTTCTGTAATAAGTACATGCATCTGTTGGAAAGAGCATACCAGTATCATTGACTCATCTGTGTATGTATTAGGGCTGGTATTGATTAAAAATTAATCGATTAATCTCCTAAATTTAACTTCGATTGATCAATTAAATTTGATTAATATGACATTTTTTACGTAAAGCATGAAAAACTTTTTAAAATGTAGTCACTGAGTCAGTTACTACTTTCTTTCTACAAAACAGTTCAATCATTCCACATGCTGAAGGTGATAGATACATCAGCGATGTGTTTGAACCACGGTAGGCGAACGGTTTTTTGCAATGAATACAGACATTCAAGATAGTGACAGGAAGAGACAAAATACCAGCAACAAGGCTATTTGAATTCTCAGTTAACAAAAGAACTCGAGGGCACAGATACAAGATTATTAAAAAATCAGCTGGGACAATAATGCAAAGATTCTGTAGTGCAAGAGTAGTGAACAATAGGAATAAGTTGGACGAGGAAATTGTTACTGCGGACTCGGTGATGGAATTCAAGAAGGGACTCACTAAAATTGGATACTAGGCCAAGATGCAGTGGATGAGACTTGAGAGAGTGGCTCTGACACAGATGCAAGTCTTCTGAGCCACTATAAACCTTGTTATGTTATGTTATGTTAGTTAATGTTGTCGACTTCTTTATCTTTTCTATCAGCATTTACCATAATTGCAAAAAGATTACTCAATTTTCCACTCAAACGTTTCACATTATCAGTGTTGCCATATTGTTTACTCCGGAAATGGGCTGCCCAACGTACGAGATAAGTAAAAATTAATCTAATAAGCCTAAATTAATCGATTAAATTTTTTAACAAGTAATTGATTAAGTAATCGTCAAAATCCTCAGCCCTAGTATGAATGTAAATGCACTTGTATGAAATGCGTGTATTGTGGCATACATATGTACTGCTATGGCTAAAACGCAAGCCTTTGCCTTCATTGGCCCTGCACTTTGGAACCAGCTTCCTCCTTTGACAAGTTCCTGTTTATTAACTGGTGGGCAAAGTGCCTCTTTTCGTTGTCTGAAGACCTCTTTCTTTTCTCTGGGTCTTTCGCACTGGGAGCGCCTCTGATTGGTGTGCACTGCGAGAGGCGCTATATAAATTGACAGATACAATACAATACAATACATAATAATATAATAATAATATCTTTTCTTTAATAAGCGCCTGACAAACGCACTGCGCTGTACATTTACATGTTATGCAATTTAAATCTTAACTACTAACAGAACAGACAGCCTGTAATACAACGGCGCTAATAGCAGCCTACAAACATATCCACCCAATGGGGGCTCGAACTCGGTACCTCTCGGTCTCTGTGCCAGATGTTATCCAATGCGCCACGGGCCCCCCGTGTTACATATGTTACCATTTTGGGGTATGGAGTATTATAATACCGGCTTTAAGTTAAAATTTATTTCCTAATCTATATTACAAGCACAACATTACTCACTGGTGAATAAAAAGACATCAGTCTCAAGCTGCGATGCACACCAGCAAAAAACTTAGAGAAACACAATTGATAAACAACTCATGACGAAACACGGTTCAAGATGAACGAAGATGTTATCTAAGCAGGGAGATAAAACGGCGGCTACTCAAGAGAGCACTGGCAAAAACACAATCATGCAGGACCAATGACCAAACACCAGTGCGAACACAAATTAAATGCAGTACCTATGTTCTCCCTGATATACAATAACCTCTCTCATTCAATTATTGGTTTGTATATATAAATTGTTTTTTTTAATGTATTAAGCTTGCCATGTACAGTGCTGTGTGTTTGCTAGTGCTTCTCATTAAAGAATATACTTAATTACTTTTTCTAAGATCAACTTTTCCTGCCAATTGTGTAGAAGGCACACAAAGTACAATGACTTGACATACTTGGTCCTTTCGTATGCTGTGTCTAACAATATTTATGCATATAGGTTAGGTATTTGTATAGGGGCCGTCCATAAATGACGTCACGCTATTTCGACCGATTTTTAACCCCCTCCCCTCGTCACACTTCGTCACAAAAAGTAAGACCCCTCTGAAAATGACGTCACAAAGCGCTGACCCCCTAAAACCAATTTCCATGGCGAAGCCAAAATGCTCCTCCTTCATGGAACAAATAGCGAAAGCATGAATATTTTAAAATCTAACGGTGACCAAATATTGAAATAATTAGAAAATTATTAATAATGGTGCCCGTATACATTAAAATAATTAAAAAATAATGAAAATTTAATCCTGAAAATTAGTGCTGTTATTATTAAAATTAAATTGTTGTTAATTGTTAAATTTAATAACATAGACCTGGTGTGACGTCACACTGCTCAGACCCCCCACCCCCATGTCACACATCGTCACAAATTTCCGAACCCCCTCCCCCCTAGGTGCGTGACGTCATTTATGGACGGCCCCATATGTCTGTGTCTAGACTCATAATATTATGTCTTTAAGTACTTGTCAGAGTGCTGTACTTTCTAGCCTAAGTGGTATTAAACTTCGGTAAGAACAAGGTCATCTGTAAGCAGGTAATGCTGAGGTAACTGGGAATCTTACCACTTGCCAGAATGAGTATAAATTCTCATTAACACCTTCTTGGCCCCTGGATCAACACCTTCTTGGCCCCTGGATGCCCAGCAAATCGTAATAACAGTATCGCAGAAGCGATGTTAAAATGCTGTTTCTAATACTGTATGTAACTAAACTTTATGTCTTCCAGTAAGAAATCATTTTGCCACAGTGGGCCGCGTTTGTGTTTAGAAATAACATCGTTACCTCGGCATAAGAGCATTTGGTCATTGTTGCTCAGTTGTACGTTGTAAAGCGCTGCAAAAGGATAAACAGACGGAGGTCGTAAAACTTTGTTGCAAAGCCTCGACGGATTTTGTGTCAGCCAGCGTCAGACAGTGCGTGGAAAGCCGAGAAGTTTATGTGGTGCACAGTATCATTTTCTACTGTGGGATGCTACAAATCAGGTTTAATTTCCAGTGGTGCCACTTACTTGATGGTAACGGCTAGACTAAGAGGAACTGAACTGAAAATGTTTTAATGATGTCCTTGTGTTAGATTGCTAGTTGCGATTGTGGTAACGTGAAGGACATCAATTGAAATTTTAATTGCTCTTTTATATGGTGTCAATGCTGTGTGTATAGAAAAATGTCTGATATAAACAGATAGTATCTAATGCCCTGTTGTTTGATGGTTTGCCTTTGATTCCGTTGTTTCTTTCACAGCTCCATTGTGCATTGTCACCTCTGTATTGCAGAGTTTGAATTTGAATCCTATGTATGACATGATGGGAGGTATTTATAAGGCACACCAGAAATGTGTTATACCTATAGATATAAGTATATATGTACCAGTATTTATGTACTTACATTCTTGCATGAGTACATGATGGTTCACTGACCAGTGGAACTCTTTTGTAGCAATGTATAGGTATATTATGCAAGTCCATAAAGTACATTTGTCAACAACTAACTAATTAATGTCATTAGATAGTGACACACGCCATGCATGGTAGAGATATATGTAAGGTAGGTCATGGTTTAGAAGACTCCTGTGATTCCAGAGCTTCAAGTGCAGATCTCATGACTGTTTTGCTGTTCTCTTTGGTTCTCTTAGAGTACCTGATAGAGCCACCCTTTGTGGTTCTATGGCTTCCGTATTGAACTGCACCATGTGTTTGGTGTCAATGTGGGTTTCATGAGTTTCTGTGATTCTAGATTTCCCTAGCTGTAATATTCCAGGTGGTGAATGTGGAGCTACTTTGACTGTTTCATTCTGATAATTTATGTTGTCTCAGGACTGAAATTTATTTGCAGTTGTAATTGCAATCTGACATTTAGAAAGTGCCACTTCAAGAAAAAAAACTCATCCGTGGCGCTCCTGGCCCCATTCCAATGAAATTGCTTTTGAATAATACATATTCTTTAGGCGCTGGTGAAACTATGGAAGGAACTAAGTGTGGAGCTCGAGCCGCAGCTCTCGAGAATAGTGATTACAGCTGGTGGGCCCAACATTGGCAGAGCTTCTGAGCTGTAGCAGTATGCATACGAGGGACAGTCAGGGTCCATGGCCAGCCGACCGAAGGGTGCCACGACCCGGGACCAAGGGGACTGAAATGCAGAAGTCCTTAAGGTATGATGGAACAGAGCCAAACAAGACAGTTGTGCATGAGGGTCAGGATCTTAAACTGAATACATTGCAACGTATCCTGCATAAGAGAAGCTATATGGCCAAACCTAGGTACACCTCCAATAAGAGAGGCAGTGACATTACTTATAAACGAAGTCAGTAATGGCACAAGGTTGCTCTGCTTGCTCAGTTTACATTCTGAGACTTTCAATGGCATTGCTAATGCTCTGCTTGAAGTTAACCTGTGGAGAATGTATGTCTGTTAGATTGATTTTGTCTAACTTGCTTTGAATTTTTGTATGTTTCAGACGTTTGATCATCACTGTCCGTGGGTGAACAACTGCGTAGGACGAAGAAATTACAGATTCTTCTTTCAGTTCCTGCTCTCTTTAACTCTACACATGTTCAGTATTTTTGCATTTTGTCTCGTCTTTGTACTGACGCACAAGAATGACCTCCGCACTGCCAATAACATCGTTTGGTATCCTTTGCGCAACTTTTTTATAGGGTTTTCGTGTATTGCGGAAGCCACTTAGGCAGAGTTACGGTAGTATTGGTATGGTAGGTGTATGCATCATAGCTCTGCTGTGGATTTCTGTTTGTTAGCTTGAGGCTTTTGTGATCATAACACCTGGTGCAAGAATTTTGTTAGCTGTGCTGGTGAAGTGGTTGGTCAGTTTCTTATGTATGTAAGAGCCTACATTCTGAGAATCATATGGTATTTTTTATATGGCTTTGCTAACACTGTGCTTGAGGCTTTGGTGGTCAGTTTCGTGATGTCTGTAAGTCAGTCTGGGTTGAACTATGTATGAGAAGTTTCTATGACTCAGTCTGGGTTGAACTATGTATGAGAAGTTTCTATGACGTTGCTAGCATTGTTGGGTTACTAGATGGCAGCTTAGCACTGTTGAGGTAATGATGGCAATATAGTGAAGTTAAGTCATGTCAAGCATGGGTAGTGCTTTGGTGAGTGACCTTCCATTGAACACCAAGCTATCTGGGCCAGCTTAGCCTGCCTTGATGGGTAGGTATGAGCTTCATCACAAGTTGGTTGGTTAATAAGGTGTCCTGTTCAATTAATTATCGAGGTTGTGTTTGTCGTTTAGTCAAATGTTGCTTACACTTTGCTTCTGGGGTTTTCTATAGAGGTGTGTAAGCAAGTGTGTTACCTATGCTTTCTTACTTTTACAGGTAAACGTATCATTTTTCATGAACTATAACTCAATCATAAATCCATTTTTTTCATTATTTGTGAAACGGTTAACCCACACTCATTATGAGCAGGCTAACTGGTTGACAAAACAGCTATGAATTGAACTTAAAGTTTGTAAACAAGCTGCGGTCGTGTCAGCTTGTGTCAGAATAAATGAATAGTATTATTATTATTATTAATGTTCATGTAATTTTTTATTTGGACATCTGCTTCATTTTGCATTTTGTAAATTATAAGTTATAGAAATATTTGCTGAGGGAAGATCAACATCGATTAAAATCTATGCCTAAAATCCTAATTGAAAAAATGTGAATAAAATTTTATTTCGTTTACCAGTTTCACTTCGTAACAGCTTCAATGCCTGCAGTCAGCATAACAGCTGTTGTTGTCCGGTTTGATTTCTTGACGTGGTTGTTAGTATCTGCCTGATGGTGATCATTGGCTTGCTGTCCGCTCCTGTTGTGGGTTTGACATGTTTCCACATGGTTCTTGTCGCCAGAGGTCGAACCACAAATGAACAGGTTTGTGTTGGCAAACTTATTGTTTTAGATTTGTTTGTTTTAAGCTGGTTATCGTGTGCATTCTTAGATTGGGTGCTGAGGCACATTTAGTAGTACAGTGGTAAAACCTTTAGTGCGTTGGTGCAGTTGGTAGTGCTGTGGATAAATCAGTGTCACAATCTGTACTGCAATGGCACACTTGGTTATGCGTCTTACTCTGCGATCTATCGATTGATTGTATGTTGAAGCCTGCTAATCAGACCAAGTGTAATAACCTTAGGCTAGTTGTTTTTGTGCAACTGCCTCTCACATTGGTACAGGCAAGAGTTGAAAAGTGATTAACAGCTAGCACCTGGTGCTCTGGACTAAAGGATCAATTCCTTGCTGGTTGAGGCTTGTTTCCATGTGGAGGATGATGGAGACTTTACAGTTTACCTTTACGTTATTAAAATGGGAAAATTCAGTCAGGTGCAATCTAAAGCAAAAATTTGAAACTGATTAATTTTCTTGAGTTAGTGCCTTAAAGATGTGTCTTGGAGACTACCTTATCAGAGCTTCTCATTTGAGGCGATTGATCGTTCGATCTCCTTGGTCGATCGCCTAGCAAAGGTCCAGTCGATCGGTAAATCGATTGCGCTCAATGAGTTAGACAACAAGAGGAACCTGGAGTAAGACAATTTATTTGTTTATCTAATTTACGTTACTTGTGAAAGTTCAGGCTAGGATCGATAAAACATTGTATCGACAAGCAGAGGAAGCGTATCGACGGTTAATAAGTGTTGCATATACTCTAGCAGTTAATGGACAACCATATAATATGCAGCTATATGAATACGATACACAGAAAAGGTTCCAAGGTAGACCGTGCATCGATCGCCTACTCAATCCAGTGCGATCGATTTTCAAATCGCCTTCTATTTTCAAATGAGAAGCTCTGTACCTTATTATAATGAAAGCCAAGTTACAGATTTCAAATTGAGTTAGGTACTCCTACACAGAATAACACTCTCATACTTGGTCTTTCAGTAGTCTAACATCAGTTCATTTCTCACATTAGGTGCTTAATAGGGCACTGGAGAGCTCCTCTGAATCATAAATATGTGCTGGTGGAATTTATTTATTGCATTGTTGCATTATTACATTGTGCAATGCATGTGAGTGCATCTACAGTACATGTCCAACATAAAAGCTGAGATCTGATTGTTTGTTGCCAGTGGTGGTCTCTGTGGTGGGTCATTATTTATTCGGTGGATATCACCGCAACATTCGCTACTTTTCTTCATCAGCCTTTGGGCAGATGATGCTTCAGTAGGAGTCACTGTAACACTCATTTGCAGTTTCATTGTCATCAGCAACAGCAGCATAATTTATCCAAAAATTGTCCAGAATAATTACAAAGAATACAAGTGAACAGTTCACTATACAATTTTTGCAGCCCATTAAGAACAGGGTCCTGCTTAATTAAGGTCGCATATTAATGAGCAATTGAGAATTTGAGATGGTTATTGAATAGGAATCACAGAAACTTATATTGCTTCAAGTCAGATTATGACCAAAAACTAAAATGGGATAACTGTTCAAAATAGTAATTTAGCATGAAATGAAGCAAACAAAACTTACATGTACACTGTACAGTATGATTCAATTTGCAGTCATTTCACTTATAAGTGTTTAAAAGTCACAACAAATAGTTCTTAAGTAACCAAATGAAAATCATACAACATGTGAATGTGCGTAGGTGCTCCATGCTGTATATCAAATAATTTAATGTTTAGCAATCTTGCATTTGTTTCTTGCAAGTGCACTACTATAGTTGCCAGGTGATCTAGTATCAAACGTCTTATCGTATAACAGGCTTCCTAACTGCTATTATGTATGCGTGTTTATATACCAGTATATAAATGTTTTCATAGATAATTTGTGAGTGTTAATATATATGTCACATGTATTGAAGCAGGATCAAATTTAACAAGGAGATCATGCCTGAAGCTAATATGCAGCTTATCGATTGATTGTTGATTTACAATGAAAGCACGCAATGACATGACGTTGTGCATGTTATACACACATTTGTACCTGTGCGGCAATGAAGTATTTTTGAATATTTGAACATGTTTGTTTTTCATTCATGCAGTGTAATGTGTTCCAAATAATATTTCTGCTTAAATCTTCCGTTTGTTTAGTCTGTTGATGACCGTTTGGTGATATGCAAAGTCACTTGTTTTTGAGATGAGTATTCAAATGGTCCGAGAAGAGAGCGTTCACACAGGGTTAAAATAAGGAAACATTTCTGTATAAATTAGAGATAGACGCCAGTCAACAGCATGCTTATTGCAGAAACTTTGGTTTGTCATAAATCTAGGAGAACCACAGTGATATCATCTAATCCAGGGATGTCAAAAGCCGACCCGCGGACCATTCCTGGCCCGCCGACAATGTTTTTCTGGCCCACAGTGCCTTGTTTAAGGACTACTGTGATGTATGTGACTGATAATGAAGATCAAAATTAAGGTTTTGTAAGCCTAATTTGACTGTATGCTGAAAGATGCACCATTTAAGATTTAGTTTTGCAAAATTTTGTAGAGGCAGACTCACCAAACCCTCCCCGACCCCCATTTGCTCAGGTGCCTTCAGTATCCTGGCACACCACTTGCTGGAAAATATTGCCACTGGCCCACCATTAAAAAGGTGTGACACAATTTTAGTTGTGTTGTACCATAGTGTAGATGACGTGCAATTACTTTCTATGTAGGATATATCCATTTATGTCATTCTTTTATTGGCAATCAAAATATCTAGGTAGATCAGTCTTGTTTATAGACAAGTGTAGCATTTTCATAATATATAGGATATAATAATATATATGTTTATTGCAATTACCAGTACTGGTTTATTTTCATCTAAATTAAGGTGTGTGTAATAAAAACTTATTATTTTCACACTTGTTAATTGTACATGAGGGATTCAAAGTGGAGACAAGAATAGAACGCCCATTAATTATTTTATGTGTTATTATTCTTCAGCCTCTGATAGTCAGTGGACCACATTATAAAGCGGAGGTTATTTTCCACTGACTTCCGCAATATTAGGAAAGATTGAGGAAGTGACTGGAAAATGTTGATGAATAATTGGGTGTGTGTTTTTATCAGGGCAGTATATGCCTGGATATGTGTTTCTGCACACAGAATGACTTTTGAGACATTTCAAATGCTTTGATTAGTTTTTAATGAACTGTGGTACAAGGACCGTATATTGAATGTTGAGTAGAAAGACTAATATCGTTAATTATGTGAAGTTCTTGTTGCAAGATCATCCAGTGTTGAGAGCTGGTCAGTTTATCATGTAACCAAGAAATGTCTTAACAGAAATTTTAAATTTCCTGGTCTGTTTTTTTACTCATTGAGGGCTAAACTAATGACTAGTTTTTCCTCTTTGGTCTCTCGTTCTTTAAAGACGTTTCTTTTCCCCGGGGTTTTCGTGCTGAGAGCGCTTCTGAATAGTTATTCTGAGAGAGGCACTATATAAATCTTTAGATACAATACAATACAATACAAACCCTGCTCTTCCTTGTGTTGAGAAATAAGTCCACATCAAGTAGGAAAAAATGTTACATGGTTCCTGGCACACAAGTTATTTCCATCATCATTGCATTTTGCCATTGACTTGATATGTCTAAACCTGGGGTATGTTCATTTGGCTTCCATAAACCTGGCATTGGGGTTACTTTGCTACCGATAACATTTGTGTTAAGATTATGGTGTG
This sequence comes from Aporrectodea caliginosa, assembly GCA_020284085.1. Classification (NCBI taxonomy): domain Eukaryota; kingdom Metazoa; phylum Annelida; class Clitellata; order Crassiclitellata; family Lumbricidae; genus Aporrectodea; species Aporrectodea caliginosa. Next base: position 12,976 of record JACEVL010000549.1, on the reverse strand, counting down.
CTACAGTGTTTGTTCCAGAAGTTTACGAGGAGGTAATTCAGGTAAAGAAGGCCATGCTTAACTTTGTGCAGAATTTTCGAGTTTTGGATAGTTTGTGGTGTGCATGTTCCTAAATCAAATGGGGCCAGTGCCAGATTTGCCCCTGGATCTGCCCTTGTTGTGATGGAAATTTCTTAAAGAGACTTGATTTTCACTTAAAGTAGGTTTAGTGGTAAGCATGCACATCCTTGATATTTATATGGGGCGCGGTGGTGTAGGGGTATGTTCGGTGCCTAGCAGCCGGAGGGTTGCAGGTTCGAATCCACCTCAAGCCGCCGCGTAGGGATCCTGGGCAAGTCCTTCACTCGCAATTGCTCATGCACTTTGGCGTGAAACTCCTTCAGTGTCCGGCGCTGTAGTCGGGGCGCCTCTGAGTAGAAATCTTGAAGGGGCGCTATAACAAGTGCTCATACATACATACATACATACATACATATGTAAGCCATGTCAGAAACTCAATTTAATAAAATATCTGTGTTAGTATTGCCATATCTTTTCAGCTGATTATAAATTGGTGGGCTTAAGTACATGCCTGACGCTTGACTGATTTGTTAACAATAAAAAGATGTTGATGTTTACAGGTGACAGGCAAGATGAGAGGAGGTCACAATCCGTTCACACGTGGCTGCTGGTCAAACTGTAATTATACGATGTGTGGCCCCATCTGGCCAAAGTTTGTATTACCAGTTTTCTGGTCTCTCTGGCTTTTTTCTATTACAACGGCTCCAATATGGTCACTAACTCTGCTCTCTGCATCTCAGAATAGGAAGATTGCTCTAACGTTTACTTGGTTTTGTTGTCCTGATTACTAACCCCCCACTTCCAGTCCCAAGCTTAGATAAAGGAGGAGGGTGACACTAATAACCTTCTTTATGATGCAGCCTGATTATGCAGAAACTACACACCCTAACTACTGGGTGTCGCATTTAATACCTTAAGTCTGCTCATGAATTCATGAGATATAGTGTGTTACTGTGTGTGAGGTGTATGCAGTTGACATAGGTTTTATTTACTTCTGCTTTTACTTGTATTGCTCTCCACACATATGCAACTCTGACCTCACCTGAGATCATTCTACTTACTTTTATGAACTTAAGACTTGCCTGTTGCAGCTGACTTATCCGCAGTAGGCGACCTCTCTGTGGACTGAGTTTCTGGTATTGATATGCCTATGGCTTGGTTTTGGTGCACAACTGACTGTGCATCAGAGACTGGCATTATAGAAAAATCGCTTACTATTACTAATGTTATTGTTGTTACTGTTTGTATGATGTGCATAAAAGGAATGAATTAAATTTATTATTCACAGTTCAAATCAAATCAAAACTTTTTTTATTGAAGCCAAATCAGATCATGCACAGAACATTTCAACATGTAATAAGAAGGTTGGCTGCAAGAGGAGTCCCAAAAGGGATCAAGATCCCGCTAACTAGGAACACCTAGTTAGCAGCTCATATGAGTTTTTGGCCATTTGGTAACCTAAGTCTTGGCATAATCAGTTAGAGGATTGAACTGGTTTTATTTGCTTATACTGTATCCTGTGCAGTCATATACACAGTGCTCAGTTCAGCAACGTGCAAGCATACTAAGTCTGCAAAACATTGAACCTGGTTTCCAGTGGTGCATGAGTCAGTGTTCAGTAGACAGTCAAGGCACAGATTTCTAATCTCTGTTAATCAGACTGCTATGAGAAGGATGATTGATAGAGACTACTCTTTTGTTAGGTCAATGTTTAACGTAGTGATGGGTGTGTATGTGGATTGAGCTGATTTTTCTGTTACCCTTGTTAGCTGTCTGCAGAGAAATAGAAAGCTGCTTTGTTATGGTGTGTAGGTTGTCTGGAAGAACTCCAAGGACGTACATGATCAACATGGATGCCACTAAAATCGCTTACCATGCGACGGACAATGACGTTAAGATTTACATGGAGACGAGCAATGGAGTCCAGCTGAATAACAAGGACTACAACAAGGTTGTCTTCTTACTCTTTTCTTTGTCTTGTTGCTCTTTTCTTTACAGAAATATTGTTGAAGGTGATCAGTTAAAGTTGTGTTGTCGTACTCTTTCATTTGAATGAGCAAGTTAAAAATTATGTCTTCAATTACGTGTGATATGTGCTTTTTTCAATGGAACAGTAAATTCCCGTATTAAATTTTATATTGTAGACATCTTGAAGATTTGGGTCGTCCTGTTTTCTTTCTGTTGGAATTGTTCTGCTTTGTAGTTTACTTCCACTGGTAATTTCTAGGCTTTTATTTGTTGTCAATTCAGTAATTTTTAAATTTAATATTTGTTTAGCCTTCAGCTTAAAGCTGAAAACCTATCTTATTATGATTGCATTTTCCTCATCTTTTGTGACTATGACCTTGATTTGGCTTGAGAGGGATTCATATGCTTTGACTTCTTTCATCGGTTTTATTGATGCCTTGTTTTGTATGAGTATTGTGCTAGAAATCATGAAAATGCCATATGATATCGTAGATCTTCAGATGAGTGTTTGCGTCACTAATTTTGAGGCTATAGTGGCAGATTGCTGATGTTTGCTTTTCGCATCTGCATCCAGGGTCATATTGCGTCATGTAAAAGTAATAATTCATTTTTGCGCTGTGTAATTCTGAAGCAATAGTTGTTAGATGCGGCTGTTGCATTTGCACTTTGGTCTAAAGATCCTCAACCCTGAGGACCACTTACCTGAGGACTGCTGTTAAAAGAGAAGTGTAATAGCGCAGTGATTAATTCTTTCTGCTTAGCTTTATCTAATTTTGGATCTGCTAGTTGTGCAAGACGAACGAGAAGCCATGCCTTCTGATAAACACTGAAACAGACTTTGGGATCAAATCTGGTCATATTTGAATTGGAAAACGACCAAGATTGTAGATTAAGACCTCTTTAGTGTACCTGGGGAAAATATTAGTTTCAGGGTTAAGTTCTTTTTATTATATCAAAGCACTCTGGGTTACTATCTACTCATTCTACTGTAATATCCTATTTGGACCCAGCATAACAGACCGTTTCAAATCCTGTTTCGATCTGATAAGAGCTGTATATATGATGTGTTGCATAAAGGTCTGCTTTTACCAAGTGCATGTCACATACCTTAGCTTGCTTTCTTATCTGCTCTTGTCTCAATTATGCCAACTTGGGTATTGTAGTTATCCCAGATGGTGAACTCAACAGACATCAGTGCACTCAAAATTCCATAGCTTGCTTGCTACTGTGTTCATCTCATACAGACTTCTTATCTTTACTCAGACAGCTTCACTGACTTTGTGTATCTGTCTGACCTAGATAAAACCTTACAGCAGCCACTCATATGTTACTTCAACCACTCGTATCTCTCCTATTGCCTCATGTCTGACCTATAAAACCTTTCAACGACCGCATTATTGTGTTAGCATTGTGCTAGAAATCATGAAATTGGTGAATTTGACTCCAATGAAATCTGACTTCTTCCCACAGCTTTCACAGACCTGCATACATTTGATGATGGCTTCTGTGCATTTCATGTTTGTTACCACCACCCCTGAACTATCTACTAATGCTTCTTCAATGCTCAAGCTCTTCCGTCCTTCAAGAAAACTCACCATTTCTCAAGTTCTGTGGGCTTTCAGAGATGTGGATGCGTAACTGCTCTCCACCTGCCAGCTGACTAACTGCTACTCAGATTAACAGTTCTTTGTGATTGCAAAACATTGAACGTTTTCATACTAATAAGAAATATTATTTTATTGTTATTAGTAGTTGTACTATTATTACGAAAATTTGTTACACACACAACTAAAACACATGAGCTTGCTTTTTCTAGCTGTTTTATATGTTGGAATTTAGTTTTGAAGAAATTTTTCAGCCGTATCCTTAATGTGATTGCTTTGTGATTGTGCAGCTTCAGGCATCCGGGGAAGAAGATGAAACATTCCGTAGTTACGACTGCCAGTCTCAAGACTGTGAATTGACTCCACCGAAATCCGACTCCTACACCAACCTGTTTGATGCGGGGCAAGACGTGCCACTGGGTGGCAGCGCTCACTCGCTTCGCAACCACCTCGCGGCCGGCCAGGACACCATCTCATCCACATCCTCAGGACTGAAGCCTCTTCCAGCCAAAATCCTCTACCCCAGCCGATCTGCGGTCCCCAGCGGCTTCCGTGGCTCTCCTGACGGACGGCCTCCGCCGGCGCCAGCCGAAGGCCACGGCCTTCGACATCTGCCGCCAAAGGCGACGATCGGAAGTCCGACTTCGACAATGCGCAACACGACACTGGCAAGCGACGAGAAGTACCCCATGACCCACGCTTTAATACGGGATCCATTCTTATCGTCGTCACATAATAAAAATAACAGACAGAGTCCACCGGGCAGCATCAGCGGCCTCAGCAGGATTGTTTCGCTGACCGGGGCACGGACCTCCCCCGTCGGAACGCACTATCAGTATGGCACGTCGGGTAGCAAGCCGACGCACGGGCCGGCGCCAAACGGTGCCGACGGCTCCAACTATCGACCGCTACTATCTAAGGAGCTGCCGCCTTACACGGTTTCGGCACCAAGCATCCCGGATACAAGGACTGCGCTGCTTGTGTCATCTGCGCCGGTGGATGCGCCTGGCATCGAGAATGTTCCAGGCGCGGTTCGGCGCCCGATGTCGTTTGTAAAGGCGCTGGAAGTGTCCGACCAGCTGGCGGCTCACGACCAGCCGTCTAAGCTGCGGCAAAAGGCCGGACTGCAGAAGGAGGTTATGGTCGAGGAGGACGAGCAGATGTATGGGTCGTCATACGAGATCGCCGTTTAAATGTGAAATTCGTCACTGTGCATTTTGTGATCGCATTGTTTTCGAATGCACTATTTTCTTAAATGTAAATATACATATGTCTGGCAATGTATATTTACCCGTGCGTGTGTGTGTGCACACAGTTACGTGTATATTATGTATATGTTATGTATAATTTGTAAGTAATGTGGATTATTTCTCTGTGTGTGTGTGTGTGACTGTGCTACTGATGTTGTATGGTGCTGTTAGTTTTTTTTACTTCTGGCGCTAAAGGTTTGGTACATTGCTAAATACTCACAAGGAGTCTGCTAATTCTTTAAAAACTGCTGAGGTAATCTCATGGTCAAGGCATTTGATTGAAGGTGATTGCTGCCAAAATGTCATTCCTCTTTGTCTTTTCAAATCTGTTGGAAAAGACAGAATTAAAGGGTTTCTCGTGTTTCAACTCTTAACGATGATATGGCTTGCTTGACTTCTTGTTGATGGACTTGTTTGCACCACTCATTCTTAGTAATCAGGACTTGACAATAGGCCTACTAATTGTGCTTTGTTGACAACTGACCCGTACTGAAACCGAGACCATTTATGTAATAATTAATATAGTTATGTTTGTGTAAGTGGCATGGTTGCTGAGAGGGTGGCACCTTGACTAATGCATAAATTACCTTTTGCCTGTATATCCTTTCTCAAAACCATCCTGGTATGTCATATAACTGTAACATGAGATAGGGCTAGGTATAATATATATATATTTATATGTAATCAATTATATTTTTAAAAATTGAAATTTGAAACTGTTTATTGAACACCACATAACCCACAAATCAAATAATGACAATTCTGCCTATAGCATTTCAATTACTGGCATCAAAAGGGCAATCCAAAAGGGTAAGGAGTCCTGCTACAGCTTGGATTACCCTCTAACATTTATAAACAATTTACAGGCGCCCAATTCAACACAGCATCACTTCAAATTTGTGATATATATATCCTTTATTGAAACGTTAAGTTTCAAAAATCATTTAAAATCAGTGGCATAACGTATAGCTTTTTGATCATTTCAAAAATTGTTTCAAAGATATGCGAAGAATCCAAACAGTGCAGTGCAATTTGAACAGTAACAAACGATACAAATGATTATATATATAATGCTTAAATGCATGTGTAAGTATGTGCTTGTGTAAATCTATGTATGTTGGGACACAGTGGCCAATTGGTTAGAGAGCTTGCCTTGTAATGCAGAGAGTACAGGTTCTCCTCTGAGATGGGTACTGTGTAGGGACCTTGAGCAAGTCTTTCACTCACAATTGCTCAGAACCATCGATTGATGCTTCGTCACTCACTAGACAGTGGTACTGAATAGATGCATAACGAATAAAGTTAATATAAATACACTATTTATGTAGAGGAAATTTGAATTTGTTTTATCGGTGCACACTTCAGTGGTTAAATGGCCATATATCTGAATTGTGAATAGGGCTGTGATGTGTTTGAGTTATTTGTCGGAAGTAGGGGCGATCGGTTGTGCAGTTTTTAAAGAATTGCCTTCTTGTGTGGTTGACTTTGTGCTGAACAAGTGCCAAAGAAAGTGTTATTGCTATAACTTCGTTGTCATGGCAGCCGGTGGGGCTGGACAAACTAGAGAGACACATTGGTGACGTTTCTATAACAGTATTAGATGGTGAGTTCGGCATTGCTTTCATACGGTCTTGATCTTTTGCCTGTGGTCATTGATACCAAGTACCATTTGTTGTTTGTCAGACTTGTGTTAAATATGCCCACCTTGAAGTGACAGCTCAGTACAGTGCTGAGTTTAATTAATATTAGTTTGGTAATGAGAGACAATATGCGTGGCCCATACGGGAAGGTCTTTATCTTATAATTGGCCATCTGACTGTGGAGCACAATGGCAGATTTTCTTACCAGCAATTTGTGAATATGATCATATAAATCTGGACTTTACTCTTTGAAGCTCAGTAATGGTTGAAATTCATGAGCTGGAAGAAGAATGTTCGTAAGTAGGAAAAAGAGTGCTAACATTATTGCATGCTTCTAACTGACAAGAGTTAAAGCTAGCATTTTCTTATCATGAAGCAACTACACGATCTAAGTGTGTCAGTGGATTTTTCTATTGCACTGCTATCATAGTGTTTAATTAATGGTTGCTTCGTCAAAGTCAATGGTGGAAGTCTTTATCAAGACACTGAGAGGCAACATGTATCTCCTTCTTACAAGATAAGTTTAGTAAGATTAGTTAGCTGTTGCATGCTATGGCACACTCTGTGTCAATGAAAACATATTATTGTTATTATTATTAGTATTGTTATACAGTTTACAGATTTATTAATATGTAAGGGAAGCACTAACTGCTGTGTGAAAGTGCACAAGATATTAAGTAGTATAACCAATGGGTGGAATTGTCCTCCTTTTTCCTTCGCCTCAGCTGAGCTACGGCACTATACAAATATTATTATTATTATCCTATAGGAATTGATGTCTCTAGGAAGTAGAGCTGTACCGATTAAACGGCCATACGCGTAATCGGGCCGATTATTAGAACAATCGGCATAATCGGGTATCGGCAGAAATAATCGGTTAATCGGTGCCGATGTCAAAATTGAGTTATAATTAATAATTTTACTTGAATTTGTGTATATTCAAGTTTTTTTTTATCGTCGTTTTACGTCCCTTAGCCTATTATGCATTTTATTATATTCGTTTATTGAAATAGTGACAAACCGCATTCAGTCACATTTGAGGTATACTTATAGTGTCGAGAAGTAACATAAAGTTGAGTTACCGTCTAAACAGTACCCTAGGTATAAAGTTAGTGTCATCTTTTTCAGGGAGTGTGAATTGGTGTGGTCAGGGCGCAGGTCATAACAGCGCTGAACAATAGGTGGGAACAAACTCCGTAGGACGTGCAAGTCATTGTCTATGACTTCTTTTAGCAATCGTGCCTCGACCCTCTGAATCATTGACTCCAACCGCTCAGCGTCAGACGGTAGAAAGACTTCAGCCGCTGCAGTTTTGCGAGGAAGCGCTCTAACTTGCCACGGCTTCCAGCAGATGCGAGGCCCCACCAGGCGGGGCGGCATATATAAGATTCGCGATGTGACCGTGGCATAAACATAGGTTATCGTTAACAACTTCCCAACTTAATTTAAACGTCCACCCTTATTGTTGTGACGATAGATTATAATTACTAGTTTATGTTTCGGAACCGACCATTTTGACTAAACAAATAATGAAAAATCGGTCTTATAATGGGTACAGTTTAGCGTCCTCGGTATCGGTACTTCATAAATAACCGGTAGCTCACTAGGGTACAACCAACATGTAATCAGTTGAAGAAGTTCCGTTCGAAATAAGAGACGAGGCTAGTTTTGGGCGTAGACCTGAATACTCGATGATTTGGCAACTGGTCTGTGTTGGCAGCAAACATCATTGATACAGAGGTCCTGTGGACTTCATAAATAACCAGCTCAGGGTGTGGAGATAGTCTGAAAGCTGCTGCCTCTGATAAGTCACTCTTTCACCAAGTTTTTGATTTATTTATTCAATGAAATCTGTCTGTAATATTGCCGTTGTTCTTGTAAGCTCATTGTTCAAATTGCACCTTGAATTTGTTTCGTCTGAGCTTTGATTTTGCACCTAGAGACAGCTGCAATAATCACATGTCTACTGCTGCAATGGCCCCTCTCTATAATGGTTCCTCATCAATAATGATAATTTATCATAGTGAAGGGAAGTAAATGGCAATTCCCTCCAGGGTAATGGCTGACAGGGTTTGCTATTGACATCCTTTTACAGTGATACGAAATTCATCATGATGACAGGCGCATGTGAACAAACAATGTGTCCAGGGTCTTACTATTTGCAGAACTATTACTGCTTGAGATAAAAAAAACTGTATCACTATTTAACTGTATGCATTTTTATTTATAGTAATAATATATATTTTTAATCAGAGTAGAAAGGATCCCTCAGGATTTGTAAAAACATATTGGTGTATTGTTCTGGTATGGCCAACCTTTTATGACTCTGCGAATGTGAAATTGAGATTAGTAATATTATTGTTATTATTGACATTATTATTATTCTGACTATAAACTTTTATAAAATGTGCAGAATGAGCACTGTTATTATGATTCCAAAGGTTTCTGTCTGGTGTGGTTGTTTGGCATTGCAGTTGGATAAGACTTAACTTTGTTAGTTTTGATTGGTTTTGAGGCTTTATCAGACAAAATTAATACTTCAAACATGAATTTTGTTTATTGCTTGAGACATACTGACAGGATTATTCATTTGAAATTACTGTGATATAAGTCTTTTACTTGTAATAATTCATCATTTCCAACTTCTGAAACTGAGATAAGATTGCAGCCATTTTAAAGACTACGGGGAAACTGTGTGTTGTTCAGTTTTGCAGAACTTAAAACACCATCTGTGGTATGATTATGGAAGTTGGTTGGTGGAAATTTTTTAATGTTCTATATTGTTCTTTAATGATTTTCAATGATTTTCGTAACTTAGATTTGACAGCAGAAGCCCCAGATGTGACTTGTCATGTGGTAGTACTAAATATGCTCATAAATTTTCAGTAACTTAATTCTTAACTTTAAAGTAATACTGTCCAACCTTTTTCAATGGATCTGAAATTCTCACGGGGTTTAGAATGGAACTGCTTATTCCTCCACGCTTATTTTAGGGCACTACTATTTGTGACGCCAGAGCTCAAAACCCGTCGCTTGTCGTTTCCTAGATATTGAGCTAGAGGCTGAAATAGGCGAGAGGAGTCAAAAATATAGAATATTCTTCAACTCAGCAGTTGCCTATGAATTTGCCCTAATTTGCAAAATAGTAGTCCGATTTTGATGCCGTTTGCTTTATTTGATACAGAATATAGCCCTCTATTGCCCAGCAAAATTGCAGCATAATCAAATAATGGATGCTGAGGACTTTGATGACACAAATATTCCGAAAAATTTTATTTGAGATTTTCTCAGTCTATACTGATGAAAGAATCAAACGAGCATAACGTTGGTTAGAAAAAAGATATTTTAATTTTGTAAAAAGTATGTAGAATATGACTGAATAAAAAGGTCAGAAACCGACATGTGACGGATTTTGACCCCTGGTGTCACATTTGTGAGAAGTGTCCTGTTGCCTTGCAAGTGTAGAATGAAAAAGTTGCAGCTAAGGACACAACTATATCTACATCACCTGTAGATATAGTTAGCACTGGCTGACTCTGTGTGACCACTGGATGCCTAGCTTTGTGTGGGAGTTTCTAATGTGTATTTGTACAGTTTTGAGAAGATGTACAACACTGACGTAACTTGTTTTAGATCACTGTGTGCTATTTGGTTCACTGCAGCATCAAGAGTTATTTATTAGGTAAATTCGTTAGATCATTGGTCAGAAATATTTCAAAAATTTTCTTTTAAAAAGCATTTTCATTGTTTGCCAGTGACCAAGAAACTTATTCACAGATTTGAGAATCATTTAACTAAGAATGAGGTCAAGGTTTTAAATTTGAGATCATTAAAATGGTGAAGCAATTGCACTGGAAAGAAATCTTTTTGTATTACAGCTTTTTCTTGGCTTTGACAATTTTCGGTTGTTTTACTATTTCAATCAGAGCGGAAGTAAATGACTTGAATGACTCTGGAGCCATGTACATTCTTTTGCCTCGGTGATAGCTGGATAATAAGATGGTTTCTATTCCAAGATTCAGTTTTTCCTTGCCAACCCAGTCCTAGAAAGGCATGTAATGTAAGTTTACAGTGATACGCTTAACACTTTGGCGATCAGATGCATTGGTTTCCCAGTCAGTTTTAGTACTCTCTCGTCGTTAAGGGGTTAAGAGAGAGTGTTATATGTCCATGTGGTTGATGGTAGATCCACTGCTCCATTGTCAAAAAGCTTGGCTGGTGCTCTTAATGTTCCGGGATTTTATACAGTGTTTTACTTCCTTTTAGTTGTGATTTTGCTTTTAGTTTTGTGTTCTGGGTTCATTCTTTGATGTGTATGACATCAGCTTTGTAATAGAACGCACATTGCTTGGCTATTCTGAAATAATTTTGACAAGTATGTAATTGCAAATGATCAGTGAACTGCTAGAAAGGACAGGACAGCTTTTAGAAACCGCTTAAATATTATATTGCAATTCAAGAAAGTAAATCAGATGAGATTTAATATATTATTCTTTTGGAAAATGCTGCATTTTGATGGCACTGTGTATTTTATTAATAATAAGTTAAGTTTTGTAAATCTTACATGTATTTATTTATTGATAAGAAAAACTTACACCTAGTGAATGAGAGGCACAGATGATTTATATGAAGTATGGATTGGTTAGCACAGGGATGTCAAAGAGCAGGCCAGCGGGGCCATTTCTGGCCCGCCGAAGATATTTTTCTGGCCCGCGGCGCATTGCCTGAAGACTAGGCCCCCTACACAATTTGAGAATAAAAGTTTATATATTTCATTTTGAGGCTCAATGTGCTTTATATGATGTTCGTCATTGAAAAATTAAGATTTTATAAGCCTAATTTGACTATTTGTTTGCTAAAAATGCATCATTTAAGATTTAGCTTCTCAAAAATTTTCTGGGGACGGGATGACCGAGCCCCCACTCAGATCCCATCGCCCATTTTGCTCAGGCGCCTTCGGCACTCCGGCCCGCCACTTGCTGGAAAATATTGCCACTGGCCCGCCATTAGAAAAGGTTTGACACCTCTGGGTTAGCAGAAACAGCAAGACATATTGGTTGAGTCTAAAAGAATAAAATAATATATATATATAGTATATACATATACAAACTGCCAGTTCTAGGAATATGCTTGGTATAAATTTCAGTCTACAACTCTTAGAATATCTGTCAAGTGTGAGATTTAAATGAAAATAAATCACATTTGAGGGAAACTGGAGCATTGTGCCCATTCATTAGTTCTTGGCCATGCTTGTTAGAGAGCCAGTCGTAAGAGCTTGTTATTGGCACCAATTTTAGGAAAGTAATGGCACTGAGTTTTGAATTCGCTGATGCCTAAGTGCATTAAACTTCCGTCAGGGAATTTTTCGTAAGAGGAGTTGTTGATAGATTTAATGGTAGTTGAGCATTTTAAACGACTGGCCTACTTGTAGTGAGTTTAACTTGCGTGTGGCACTCACCATCGTTAAAATTGGCTATAACTTACTTCATGGACCATTGTACACCAGTGGCCCAGAGTGTCCAATTCCAAACTGACAAGGCATCATGCATTTATTATGTCTTTGTATGGACATTTATCTGGAAATTTCTAGAGGTTTTTTAGAGCTTCTCAAAGGCCATGGAACACTGGGCTGGGCTTGGGCTGTCTGATTGCTCTAGAAAATAATTTTTGTAAGGGTTTGTTGATGGTTTTCTTAGTGCAATAGTAATTAGGAATTTTAAACAACTGGCCTACTAATACATGACATGCAGGCGATATTCATCAACTGTCTCTATTAATATGGTTCAATGGTCTTTGACCTAATAAATGGCATTCACTTCTTCGTCCAGCAAAACTCAATTCCTTCAAGAATAGGAGGTGATGGAGTTTGAAAGGTGTGTTTTCTGAATGAACCTCCTCTAATGAAAGAATCCAATTTACATTAACACTACATCTGGACAGTGCAATGCCACATGAGATTGTTTAATTCAACTTGAGGCTTGGGTTTCAATCTGGCCAGTTAGCTACATTTGTTATAGCGTAGGTTGCATCCCACGCCTCTGCGTGAGTGTGATGATCGCGGTACACCTTATTTCAGAGGTTTAAATCTCGGACTCGCACGGTCCGTACACAGGATCCTTAAATGGCGTGGTGCCCATTCAAAAGCGCAGTGGTGGTGAAGGATCTCACCCAATCAATTCATTGGAAAATTTGATGCTATCATGTTTTTGGAGGCAACCACGGTTATTTTCTATGCCACAGATATTTTGTTTTTTTGGGTTGAATTTGAAGTTCATATCACTGGAACTTTCTGCACTGCTTCTTATCACTGATCAGTTTTCCACTAATGCTGTATTTGACACGAGGTGAAGTGTTGATAGAAAATTGGATAGTCCAGTACATCTCACCTGTAGGCTACATTAGGGTGGCAATGAAATATTTTTTCTAATTTTTTTAAAGTGACACCCCCCATTTT